>VZTM01033455.1:475839-518296 GCA_013400555.1 Jacana jacana | reverse complement strand
ACTGGGGTGCCCAGAACTGGACACCAGACTCAGGGGGTGGCCTCACCAGTGCTGAGCACAGGGGGACAATCCCCTCCCTACTGCTGCTGGTCACACCATTTCTAATACAAGCCAGGATGCCATTGGCCTTCTTGGCCACCTGGGCACATTGCTGGCTCGTATTCAGCCACTTGTCAATCAGAACCCCTGGGTCCTTTTCTACCGGGCAGCTCCAGCCACACTTCCGCACGCCTGTGCAGGCACCCCTGCATGGCTGCTAAGCAGGATATATACTGCAAAAATCATTCCTCATCCCACAGTATCTATTTAGGGAGCTGAAATCCCACATCAGTGACGAACGCTACCAATTATATGTTTCGTAAGGAGGGCTCAAGTCTTCATCAACAGTACTTCAAGGTCATACATACAAGATTACACTTTTTCTACCAGGATCTCTTTGCACATCACATTATTTCTGCATGTTGATTGACTAATGAGCGGTGTAAAAACCCAGGGGAAAACATCCTTCCCATCACCATGACACAGACAGCCCAACCACACCACTTTCTGAGTTTATACATCGTAGGAATTCAGTTCCATCCAAGAGCTGAAGCAGCCAGCAAGCTATCTCCATTTGCTGGCCGTCTCCATGCTCTATTTTGGATAAAGTGAAACTACTGTGTCAGCATTCAGAAGAGCAGTAAATGGGATGGCACTTCTGTGCTGCCACAGGTTTCCCTTTTTCCACTGGGTTGAGGTTGCACCCAGCAGCAGACAGTGTTTATACCAAGAACGGAATAAAGCCCTAATTCCATGCTCTTTGAGAACTGAGGAAAAACACTAAGATGGTCCCACACAGCCAGGATATACAACTTCCATTATCTCCCTTCCTGTCTTCACCCTTTGGTGTGTCTTAAATCTCCAATTCCTCTGGTTTTCACTTAACACACACAGCCTGGGGATCTGTCAAGATGCAGGGCTCAGTGACACTCGTGCAATTAGCAGTTTGCTGGGTCTGCAGGATGATTTCTTGGTTGGCCCAGTAACACCAGAGGAGCAGAGGCGGGTGCACTGGGAAGACCTGCCAGTAATCCAAGTGGCTGCACGGGAACTAGAGAGACTCCGTAGCTGTAAGTTTACGTTATGTTTTATACACACTCTGTGTACACACAGACCCATGCACTTCCATGTGTTTGGATATGGAACGTGTAATACAGGCACATTTATATTAATATCATATGTACACACACCGTTAACAGAAATACACAGGCCATGCCAACACTTCCATAAAAAGACATGGATTTTTATCACAAATACAGGATAGACGCAGCGTACAGCTCTTGCCTCTCTTCCTAATGTTGCAAACCAGGAAAATTTGACCTAAACCCCATGTTCTGGCTCCTTTGTACCATGTGGGTGATCCAAAAGGGCTAGAGGATAGCCAGAGGTGGCCAACTGAGAACATCACAGCCACAAGACAAAGCCCAGCTGTTCTTCTGCTGACAAAAAGGCCCTATTGAAATTCACCAAATTTGAAATTCCCAGAGATTCACCAATAAAGAATGCTGTAATTTTGCCTGGGCAAGTGTCTGCAGATAGGTTCAACATGTTTGCTGCACCACAGACCATGGAAGATGCTAAATGCCACCACAGGGCATTTATCTCATCTCTCATGATGAGAGAGCTGGGGCACCACTAACCTGGCCAGGTCCTAAGTGGCAGCTAAGGATGTGTGAACTGGGTATCTCTGGCCTGGACTGACGGCACTTGGGGAATTAAATCTCCTTAGACAATGTCCTGCATGAGGCTGTCAACTTCCAGTGGCCACGTCTTTTTTCTAAACACAGAATCATCCAACTTTTCCATGTCCAGGTCTGGAACACCAATTGAGTTTGATTCAGAAAGAAGACTATACCATACCCTGTCACTCCTCCTTCTGTCCACATGAGGATTCAGCCTCTCTCCCGCTGGCCTGGGAGTAAGCAGGCATCTTAAGAGAGAAATTCTGAATCAATACTGAATTTCCCAGTCTCTTGAGAAGATTTTTTTGCAAAGTGTTTACTGCATAAGTAGGAAAATTACAGTTTGGGGTGTTTTGCAGCATTATCTTTGGGATGAGCATTCAGCCTACCAAGGAAATCTTTTATAGTATTACTGGATTTTAAAATAGCATTCATTTTCTTTTACTACTTTGATAAGTTAAACTCTTCTCTTGACAATATTACCTCTGCTTAACTAAAATTTTCTGTACACTTCTTGATGCAAGATTTAAAAAAAATTAGGTTTTTCAAAAACTATAAGACCTATTTTCTTCAGTTTTAACATGAGTAAGTGGGTGGTTGGAGCAAACTGTCACAACGGATACAAACCACCGTCACTTCCCTGAAGTCAAGGGAATGCAGAAAACGTTACACCCCACGGGCCACCTGCCCCAGGAGGAGTATTTCCACAAGCATTTTACAAGGCTTGAAATAATTAATCAGATTTAAGACCTGATTGTACATTTCATATTGATTAGACACTGGTCAATGAAACCCTGGGATAACTAAAGGCAGATGACAGAGAGTATTACTGCGAAGGATGGAGGATGTTGGTGGATCCACCAGCCAAGGCGTATCAGAAAGGCCCCAGAGCAATTCATCTGTTGTACTGGATACACATAATTTGCTAAAAACAATTTTTCATTTTTAGCACACAGTCATCTTTCATCCTAATTTCCAAGGACACTAACAAAGTATTTGATTATGCAAATTAAAAACATGCATTCAAAATCACGGTTACGAGCAGCTCTGTCATCTGCTGATAGCAATTATTCCACACTAAGTAGGTATTTAGTACAACTGAACAGGGAGACCTGTGACACACTTTGTACTTAATTATAAAACAGAGAAGAAAATCATTCAGGACAAAAGATTTTGCTTGCTCCTGTTGAAAATATTTATCTCCTGCGTTGAAATGGATTTGTCAACAATAAAGTTGCAGATCAATGAAAAGAAGCACTTAGTGGAATTGCACAAGATGTTGACAATTCTTCAGTCATTGAGCTGCTCCTGGCCTTGAATTGAGGATGCAGAGCCCTCCAATATTTCACATGAAACGATTTATTTCATCCAGCCCTTATACAGAGCATGAATGTGCCTCCCATGTCCTACATACTGTCAGTATAATATTGAAAGCACTTGAGGTTTCCATTTTTTTTTTCTTTACAGAGCACCTTTTCCCTTAGTGAAAAGGAAAGGGATACAGCTTTCTAGAGCAAATGAAGTACAGAACACCCAAACGCCCCTCTCTCTCAGGAACTGTCCCATTTCACCTGATAGGAAACGAGTGGGTGCAATTCTAACATCCTACCAGAGCTGCGGAGAAAGCGACCCCACGGTAACTCCATCCTGCTCCAAGGCATGCACAAACACGCACGCACAGCCAAAGGCTTATCTCCAACAGGAAAAATCTCTTGGCTTCCTGGCCTTTCTGGTTAGGAAGCAATAAATTAGATCATTAACTACAGATTTCTGATGTACTCAGTAGCCAGCTACCAGCACCGGTGGACTCTTCTCAAAGAGACTCTTCTCAAAGACTCTTCTAGCAAACTTTCCACCTTTGAAGTGATGCTGACAAAGTCCTTGGGGGATATTCTTTAGCAGTAACAGGTTTGAGCCCAACGAGCTTTAGCTTCCTGTTTCAACTTTGCATTTTAATTAAAGGATTCCAGGTCTTGTAACCACAACATTTGTAAAGCACACCTAGTTTCACAGAAACATAGGCAAGGCCTTATTAAACCAGGAGGTCCAGGCTTCCCACTGCTGACTGCAGCCAGCACAAGGGTTTTCCAAAAGCTGTAGGTGAGGTGTAGGAAACTTTTCCAAAAGGTGTAGGCTGTGAGGTGTAGGAACCTTGCAGCCAGCCTACACAGAACAACCCCGTCTGACACATGAGATCTCACGCTGATCTCTGCTCAAAGATTGACATATTCCCAAAAGCTGAGATTTTCTCCCAAGATTTTCTAGAATCACACTAACAACCACGGGCTTGTTACGTACACAAATCTCAAGTGCCTTCTAAGCATTCTCCAGTTCCTGCTCACAGCAGTAAATTTCTCAGTGAAAATATTCCTTCCTCGAGCGTTTAACTTCTCACCTTAGAATTCCACTTAGTTCTTGAAAGTCTGTGAGGAGAAGACTTCTCTACAGAACACCAGTATCACCCATTCCTTTACAAAATTAAGTTGCTTCCCCTTTTATCTCCTATGTAAGTTTTTTAATTCCTTTCTTCCAAGGAGACCTTTCCCATGTGCCCCATGACTTCTTGTCTTTTTTTTCTGCTACCCCATTGCATGTCTTGGGCTTCTGCCACCCTTTCCTCTGGAAGTGGCTGAGCACCCTCAGTGTCTGCACTGTTCCCTTACACCAAAGCACTTTCATCCTCACCATATTATTCCTACTACTCACCACTTGACTCCTCACCCACACCACGTGTAGCCGTTCCCAGCCTGCAGCTGCAGGCATCAGTGAAGCTCTGCATGAAACCATCTCTAGTGACACTCAGCTTCTTGTCTTGACTTGCCCCAGCTACTTCACAGCCCTGCCAGGCCCAAAGGCACCTGCCTGCTTTGGTTTAGCATGCATCACTCTGAGCTTCCCTGACAAAGTCCCTGCTCTCTCAGCCTGATGAGGTCTCTCTATGGTCTCTAACATCTCTCTGAAGCTCCAAACTTTCAGGGGTGCCTCCTTTCCTTCACACTCACCAACTCTGGCCACAGGACTCCAGATTCCAGCTGCCCTTAAACAAATGCCACTTTGCAAGCAGATCACGACAAAAATAACCCAACTCTTTCCTTTTTAGCTACAGTTTGCTGGTAACAGTCCTTTGTTTCTTGCTTCCAAACAACTGAGCTTTCTGAAGTGGCCTTTTCTTCAGGATCTTCTCAAAGGCCTTTTGCAAGCCTGAAACAATTATGGCAATTTGAATGTTTGCTACTTTGACACCTCAAAGAAATTAAAGCAGCTCAGTGAGACAATGTCCCTTTCTCAAAACCTTCAAAGACCAAATCCTCTACCACAACCTTCAAGCACTCTCAGAGCACACGTTCAGTCACTCTGCTGGTACCAGACACCCTGGTGTCTGGTATGTCACAGAATGGTGGGGGTTGGAAGGGACCTCCGGAGATCATCTAGTTCAACCCTCTGCCAAAGCAGGTCCACCCAGAGCAGGTTGCACAGGAACGTGTCCAGGTGGGATTTGAGTATCACCAGAGATGGAGACTCCCCCACCCCTCTGGGCAGCCTCTGCCAGGGTTCTACCACCCTCAAAGGGAAGACAGACACCCTCAGGCTAAGACAGAACTTCCTATGTACAAGTTTGTGCCCATCTCTTCTTGTCTTCTCCCTGGGCACCACTGAGAAAAGACTAGCCCCTTCCTCCTGACACCCACCCTTTAAGTATTCATAGCTGTTGATCAGATTTCCCCTCAGCCTTCTCTTCTCCAGACTAAAAAGACCCAAGTCCTTCAGCCTTTCCTCAAATCAGAGACATTCTAGTCCCCTCATCATCTTCATACCCCTTTGCTGTACTCTCTCAACAGTTCCCTCTCCTTCCTGAACTGGTGACTGCAGAGATGGACACAGGACTTCAGACGTGGCCTCACTGGGGTGGGGCAGAGCAGAAGGGTAGGATGACCTCCCTGGAGCTGCTGGCCACACTCTTCTTGATGTCCCTCAGGAGACCACTGGCCTTCATGGACACAAGAGCACATTTGCTGGCTCATGGGCATCCTGCGGTCCACCAGGATTCCCAGGTCTTTTCCCTTGGCTGGTGCTGGGAGAATGGGTCAGGCTGCCTGTCCTTACCCCCAAACCTGTCCCCAGGCCAGGCAATCCCACAAGCTCAGCTCCAGCACATGCAAAGGGAGCAGAGAGACACCGCTGCCAGCAGAGACCAACCTTGGAGACCCAGGCCAAGGTGCAAGAGTGAAGCTCTCCATCTCTCAGCGAGGAGTCAGTGCTTGCAAAGGCCTGTCCAGTCCAACATCACCTTGGTTTGGCTTCCAAAAGGCATGTTCCCCTCTCGCCCTGCAAGCTCTTACACAAAACCCAGGGACCTGCCTCATGGGCAGAGCAGAATCATGGTGAGACCTTTTCAAACCCGCTCAGAGTAAACGAGGTGACAGTACTGGTGCACAAGCAATTAAAAAAAGAACACACAGGACGGCCTGGTAATTTTCTCCAATTATCAATAGGGTCTCGATAACCTTAGCGTGAGGTTAATCCCATCACAGGGCTAGGAACAATATTTTGGGTTTATCTACCACCCCCCTTCCTTGTAATCGATTTGCCTTGGCCACGCAGCCTCGATATTCCCTCAAATACTCCTGACATGGGCTCATCCCGCTCGGATGTGACAGGATTTCTTGAACAAGCTGGAACAAAACGGCTTTCAAAAGCAACTTGAAAAGTATCACCTTATGAACACCCGATTGAATTTAGTGTGACGGCTCAGTTTAATATACGAAGGACAAAAGAGATCTGTGTGATATGTTTATACAGAAAAATAACACATCTATTCCCCCCGAGAGGTGCCACCGCCATAACTCACCAGACACATACCACTGCTTCCTTCGTGAAATTTCTCTTTAGAGCCAAGAATTTTCTATTCTGCTTTTAAAGACATGATGTCAATATAAGCGGAGAGCTTAAGAACCCCAGCACACCGTTTGCCGACCCTGAGATGAAGCCCAGCATGACCATCACAATACCCACTTTTAATTACAAACTGGTTTAGCTCATTAGCGTCCACCGGAAAAGTTCGCTGAGCTCACACATCACAACCCCAGCCGTCAGCGTGGCATTACAGTATCCTCATGCTTGGCACTATTTCACAGGCATCACTTCCAGCACTGCAGAGAAAAAGATGGATATTCTCCAAGTGCCTGCTCTAACGCGGTACTGCTGAGGCAGAATTCTCCTGCTCCGAGTCACATCAACAAATGCAGACACGAAATTTCAACGTTCCAGTCAACATAGGATTATTAAACGTGTCAATTATACCTGTCTAGGAATGCCTGGATTTCTTGTATTGAGCTAAAACACATTCCACCAATTTGTTGTTTTAAAAGGTTGAGAAAAAAAGGCCAGACTACTGAATAGTTTTAAACATATAGCTGTAACTTAACTGAAGACTAATGATTTTTTGTGTTTCATTGCTCTGAGTTTATAGTTTCTCAAAGTTTTTCTTTGGAGGTAGACATGACTGCACCAAATCCCAAGAATCATGGAATTCACCCCCTCCTGTGCAAGACAGGGTAGAGGATTTAAAAGATTTCATAGAAGTCAAAATAGAAAAAAATATCAAATTGAGAAAAAGCATGATTACAGTAATGGCTCTTGGCACGTGCCAGTTTTGGTTTTACATCACTCTATGGCAGTTTTTAAGCAGGAATGTGGTATTCTGTGAAGGTGCTGAGGATAATTCAAAGTGTGGGAAGTATCTAGCTTTATATTACTACAGCCATTTATCAGGGAGCATCACTAACAGGACTATTATTCCATGTAGGTACCATGGGCCCTCTCTGGTCCAAAGATCCCACGATGAATCCTCTACGTCTGTAAGAGACCCTACATAATTACTCTGAAAGGTTTGCTTCGCCTTCACATCTCATTTTCTTGTACATGGCTCTCCCAACCTGCTCTTCACATCTACTTAACACCGACTAGTTTGCTCCAGTTACTTGAACTAACCAAACACCAGTTGGACCACAGCCCTCCCCAGTCACCTGAACTATATCAACAAATGAAACTAAATGGGATTATTTGCCTAAGTCAGATTCCCTTCCAGACATGGAACTGGGGAGATGATGGGAGCCTGGCAGGTCCCAGAGATGCTGGTTTGTGCCTGTCAATCTCTACAGATGTTAACTGCAATGGGAAAGGCCATGCTGCCAACCAGCTCTGCTTTCACAGACCTCAGGACAGTTGGTGGCTCCTGGTAGAATACATTTTGGCACAGCAAAGGGTCCGTTGTATCTAACTGCTCCAGACAACATTGCACAGTTGAACTACTCTTACTACATTTATCCATGACTTTAGGGTTTTTTTCCCTTATAAATACAGACAAAAGGACTCTGTGAAATAGGATTTTTGATAGGACTCTTGACTCATGGAGCACAGGGCCTACCCTCCAACAGACCTGGAGGAATTACAGGCTGCAATGTGTCCAGCCAACTGAGGGTGTCCATGCAATCAGAAAAGTCACCTCACCTTTAAACCCTTTGGACAAACAGCTTATAACATGGAATACAGGTCTGGAATGCGCTCATCATCTCAGGGCTATCACTTTCGCCACGTCCTCCTTCCTATCATTTTGCTAGAAGATGAACTAAAATTTCAGTGAACCCAGGGTAGTTTGTAAGAAATGAAATGTGGGACTCTAGCTTATTGATTTATTCTTACCAACCTGAAAGCAAAATACGAGCAAGGGGGCAAAGTCAGTGTGAAGGCACTTGTCAACTACCTGCTCACTGCTACTGAGGCAAGTGCTGTCTTCAAGAGAGCTCTAAGCAAAGCGTCTGTTCCCAGAGGTTTGGGTAGACTTTACACTGTCCATACAGAGCACTAAAGACAGTGAGTTGGTGTGAACGGGCCTCTGCACATGACAAGCAGCAGTGCTCACCTCTGCTAGACCCTCACTGATTGGCCTGGCCTTAATAAAATCAGCAGAACAGCGCATCAGGGGTGTTTTCTTTAGGATAAAGAAACTGAGGCATTGTCACAGAAACACATCCTAAACCACACCAGCATGAAGAAAAATCAGGCTTCTAGCAGTCCTCCACACCCCCTGCCTAATGCCAGCTCAGCACCTCCCTTAGAAATCTAAATAAACATCCTCTGTCCCAACATAAATGGTGAGCAATGAGGATGCAATCTGCCCCACACGTATTTCCACTCTAATTATGATACAGCTAATGAGCTGGTAGGATAGGAGATTGAGACGGTGGTGTCCTACATGCAGAACAGACAGGAACATCGGGGTGCAAAGCCTGAAGCTGAAAACAACCCGGCAGGGTTCTACAGTCCAAGCTGCAAGGATTTTGAAACAAACGGAAACTGTTAGCCTGTGTTTGCTTCAAAATACCATTTGAAAAATGCCCTATGCTTCTAACTTCTATTTTGATTCACGTTGTGCCTGGCTGAGGCTAATGATTATCCAGCCACTACTGCATTCAAAGACCCAAGCCCTACACGCAGGACGTTGCGGTGTTGCATCCGCGTTGCAAGGAACTGTAATTCTAAAGGGATTAAAAGTTTACCAGCACAGCCATGTAAAGCAGAAAATGAATTGTTCACTCTTCTCATCTCTGTTTGGAAATTAGATTACAGGTTCCAAGCGAGCCGAAATACAGAATGAGGCAAATCCATGCGATTAGCTCACAGGTGGCCACTGAGCCTTTTCTGTGCTTCAAAGTCTGGCAGATTCCTATTAGCTGCAATAATAAAAAGAATGTGTACTTATCCTTCGGCCCAAACCCTGCCCTGTGCCAACACAGCTACCTGCTGGGCTAATCCTCAGAACCAATATAATCATCCTCAATTGTTATTTCATAAGTTTGCTCAGCTGTCAGTGGGGTTACACGGTGTGTGTGGCACGGCCAGCTCATTTCTACACAGGTTCCAGTTCCCCATGAGGCCACCACCAGGGGGAAGGAATCGCTGCCCTCAGCCCTGCAGCCCCGTGTTGTCACCAGCTGCTTTCCCAGCTTTATACACGTAAACAGTTTGTCCCATTCATCACCAGCGTTTCCTCTAAATAAACACACCACACTTTCACATTGATCTTCTCTCTCCAGAAGGCAACCTCGTCAGTGCCAACGCAGCAAAACGCATCACGTCTTGGGTCACAGACCAGCAGAGACATCTATTCTGGGGGTGGGCAGAGAGGTCACGTGTGAGGCACAACATCAACGCTCCATTTAATCCGGTCTTTGCTTTCTGCCCCACAGCCGGGGCAGGATGTGAACGCAGCACTTGGGCACAACCTGCACACAAGGAAAGCTCTCCCATGCCCTCTCAGCGAGAGGCCCGTTAATAAAATTAATCTTGCAGGTTGTTCCCTCTAGCAAACTGACATCCCACCTGGTAGAACTGTGATAATATTCTTCTTATTTCTATAAATGTCTAATAATCCTCTGAACCCTCCTAAGCTCCTTACCTTAACGTTATCTTGCATCGGGGAGCCCTACAACTCAACTTACCATTTCCTTTTGTTACTTCAAAATGCCTTATGCAGGAAATTGAGAAGCCCTATTCCCACATTACAGATTCACCAGAGTATTTAGAACCAACTTTATCAAACTTTTTTTAGATGAAAATTTAAAACAAATGTTGAACAAGTGGTGCTCTGGATAGAGACCTGTGGATATGGAGGTCCCTGTGCTTTGCTTCCACCTCTGATGCTCACCACGATCTGAATGAAAAGTAACTTCTCTCTTCCTTTCTGTTTATTTAAAACCCCTCCTAGCCTGAACCAGCAAAACTTCCTTCAAATAACAGAGATGCTGAAAGAAATGCTTGCAGAGTCCCCCCTCCATCCCTCCCCGCCACAATCCCCTAGACTAGCAACAGCCTCGGTATTAAAGCTCTTGGCCTCCCCCAAGTCATGCACATATTTAACTGGATGAGAAGAGAGTAAATTCTTGATTAACCAGCAGCTGATTATTTGATTTGTGGATTAACACGACAGAGACACCTGGGCTCAAACACACCAGCTGGCACAGCGTGATGGTGGGCCCAGGTGCTGGTGTGCTCCCGGGCGTACCTGCTTGGGGATCTTCATGTGGTTTGTGCTAGAAGGGACCTTGAAGCCCATACAGTCGATGATTTCCCTCCCTGATCAAGAGTCCCCCCCCAAGCTTTCCTGGAAAAGAAGGCTCCAGGGAGATCTAAGAGCCCCTTCCAGTCCCTAAAAGCCCTAAAAGGCTTTTTCCCCAGGCTGAACCCCAGCAATTCAACCCATCCTCACAGTAGAGGAGCTCCAGCCCCCCCAGCATCTTTGTGGCCTCCTCTGGCCTTGCTTCAACAGGCCAGTGTCCTTCTGCTGTTGGTGGCCCCAGAACTGGAGGTAGCACTGGTGGGTGGGGGGCTCTCCCCAGAGCAGAGGGGTAGAATCCCCCCCTCACCCTGCTGGCCATGCTGCTGGGGATGCAGCCCAGGGTGCGGAGGCTTTCTGGGCTGCCAGCACACAGTGCCGGCTCATGTCAAGCTTCTCATTCACCAGCATCCCCACGTCTTTCTCCTCAGAGCTGCTCTCCCCAACCTAGATTTGTGGTTGTAAAGGTGTCATGAACTCTCCTGCTCACCAGTGTTATAGCCTCATGCAGCCAGGCGTTCCTCTGCTGTCATACCTGGGGGTGGCGGTGACAGCCCTCCCCAAGGCCAAGACTGCCCACGGTGCCCGTCACTTCATCAGCTCTGCAAAGGGGCAGTGACAGCTCCTGCTCCGTCCCAGTCTGTCCTGCAAAGAACCAGCAGCTTGCCCTCATATAGCTGTCAGCCTGGATGCTGCAGAATTGCAAGAGAGGAATTTCCACATTATCTGAGTGACTGGTGTGGCCATACGGAGCAGAACATCCATGTTGGAAAAAGCCTCCTTTGGCTGCCAGCTCTGCAGAGCCACCCTGGAACACACCACCTGAGTGCCTTCCACCTAGCGTAGGTGAACCATCGAGAAATGAGGCTTTATCTCTCAAATTTCATTTCTACCTCAACAGCTGAGCAACTCACATTTAATCTTCCTTTCCCCTCTCTGTTCTTTTCCCCCTCCCCTGAAAGGCCTTTGATCAGGGATAGCATCCCTCTTAGGGTATCGTTACAGCATGTGCTTAACTTCCAGCACTTGCATAAACTCATGGAATTGGGGATGCGGGTCAGATGGGAAGGATGTGCTGGGGGTGTGTGTGCAGAGTTGGGGGTGAAGGGGGCCAGTTTCTGTTAATCTCCCACTCCTCTCTCCACCTTACACTGTGCTCAACTCTAGTTTATGGCATTTGGGGTCCCACCACCCACCACTTCCCAGCACCATGCCCCGGGGGGACCATGCCACGCTGGTGCCTGCATTCTCCTAACACAGCATTAGTAACCCAGCGAGAACATGGCTCTGTCTGAATTCCAGCAATTTAAAGCAAAATGTTTGACTCTTGGAAATTAACCAAACACTGAATAGTCTTTTACCAGAAGGAGTCGATTTCGGTAATTAATGCTAACTAAACAAGTAGACATACTGGACAGATTTTTAACCAACTGGGAGGTAAATATTTTTACTCTTGTGGATAATCTTAAGAGTAAAATCAGCTCCACAAGTACCTGCAATAATCCCTTTTCTTTTTTTCCCCTCTCCCTCAGGCAGGGCAGTGGGAGTGCTGAGAGGGCAAAGTGAAGGCAGGTTTGCACTCGCCAGTGGGGTGACAAGGGGCTCCTTTGGATTCAGGGACTGTGATGCAGCACCACAGCCTCAATACCTTCCACGTCATGGATCCGGACCCCAGAGAAGCCATTCCTTTCCATCTTTTGCTGTAATTTAGCAAGGGGGCAAGGTAAGTCTTGGCAGAGTGGCAGCAGGAAAAAAGGACGTTTCCATGAGAGGGTTTGTTTCCATGGAGCAGAGGCCCGGCCCCACAAGCTGCTGGTGGGGACAGACCTTATCCAAATGTCCCCAAATCCAGGGGGCTGCAGATGGCAATGTCGAACAGAAGGGTCAGTGCCTTACAAAGTAAATTCAGATTAGGCCCATCTGTGACATGAAATACCCATCTTGGAGTGAGGGGAACCTTTACAAAGAACATTTATATAACTTTAAGGAAAATACTTTAAAATTCTAAAAACCACAAACCCACTTTCAGTGTTACAGCAGTTTCAATTCTTTTCACAAGGGGAGGTGAAACTTAAAGCGTTTCCTGGGTGTTGGGAGACCAAATCAAGCATGTACGATGTTTCAGCAGCAGCCCAGAAAAATAATCGATACCTTCCAATTCATGTTATTGACTTTTTGACATCCTTGCAGGCATGAGACTTCAGATGAAAGCATTAGAATTGCCAAATTGTTCAATTTGCTCTAGCTCAGATATTTTACACCAGCGTTTTTTATGATGGTGTGGAAGCTTGTTCGAGACAAGCTCTTGGAAGTCAAAGTGGACTTTTAACTCGCAAATTCCCTGCCTTGCTTCACTTTGGGATCCTGGGCTGCTTTATTCAAAGCATAAGAGAAATATGACGTGTTTCTTTTGCTCTGTTTTGTCCTCTCTTACTGTGCTTCAGTTGAAAGGGACTTTATGGGAAGAAACAAAACCACGTTCTGCCACAACCTCTGTTTAATGATCTCAGAGCTACAAAAGATTACACACCTATAAACTGCACTACCATGAAAAAAAGAGTATGATTCTGTGCCACACAGCCCCGAAACACCCACACGTCTTGCAGTTAGACCAGCTTCCCCCATGATGTCTTTTTATGAGACAGATTCGATAATGTAATTCTGCACTATGTACCAGGCACAATAACGAGTTGTTTGGATCACTGCAAACCAGTGGCAGCTCATCAAGTCTCAGGGAATGTTTGCAGCTATTTTAGCACTGGTGTGATTTGTTATGACATCAGAAAAACCCTATTATTTTGCCAGTTTTAATAGGTAATAGATATGCCAGAGCACACACTTCCTACAAGGCTATGACAAGCTTTTAGCAATAACCCTTGAGGATGTATTGGGCAAACTGATCTTGCACCATCTCCAAAAATATAGAGAAAATGATGTGAATTATGGAAAATCACTGTGACCTGGGGACAATGCACTAGACTAGAAGATTAAAGTTCTGCTCTGGCTCCCCCCAGACGCAGTTAGGTCAGTGCTTGTCTCGGTTTCCTTTTCCAAGTATTTAGATGATGAGCTACTCAGGGCAGGGGCTGATGTAAAACAAGAATCAGCTCTTGCTTAAGGCCTCTCTGCATTCGTTTCATGAGAAAAAATTATAAGGATTAAAAAAAGGTCAACTTCAAGCCTGACAGGACGCCAACACTCTTCACTGGGGTTCAGTGGAAGCCTTTGCTTAAGTACATGCAATGTACAATAATTTATTTCCTTGCACTGCTCCTTGTTCTGCCTTCAGATGTCTGAAAAGTACCTAGCTCGGGTTTTTTTTTTACTTTTCAATGAGGCTGACAGCCATGAGCATTTTATAATCATGTCCTGAGCTCATTTGTTTAGTTTTCCATTAGGCCCTGACAACCACAAATACTTTATCATCATATATAATACACAGAAGGCTGAAACTGTAATAATCCCCAGTACAACACAGAAAAATACACAGAAAATAAAGTGGGCCCATTACCATTTGGAAAGAAACTATCCAGAGCTCTGTTCAACAGATCAACCCATAGTAAGACACGCATCTATCACCTATAGGTGTGTGGATACCTTTGCATGGCAATGTATGTACCCAAAGGTAGTCACTCACCCTGTCCTGGGGCAAGTGAGGTGGATTTATTTTAACTATGCCCAAAGCAGGGCTGTCAAATTTATGAATGGGCAGAAGGGAGAGCATCAGGTCAAAGCAGTGACCCAGCCCCACATCTCCCACCCCACCTCTGGAGGGACCCAAACCCTCCCACTCCTACCAGGTGCCACAGTTCCCATCCGCGTTGGGCCCCCTCCAGCAATCATTTCAAGCTCACTTTACAGGTTGTTTCTGACCAGCAGAGAAAACAAAAAAAGACAGTTTAGCATTTACCAATGGCCAGTAGTTTTACTGGAAAAGGCTGAAAAGGTTTCACAGCCTCAGGGAGGCTAAAGGTTTAAACCTAAAGGTTTAACTCCTCAGGGAGAATGAGGTGGTGCCACAATGGATGCATGAAGCCTTTTCCCAAAGTTACTCTTCTTCAAGTAAGGTTATAACTGAATTCTATGATAGAAAGCAAGTTTTGAGATATACAGAAGGTTTTAGGAGACACAAAACTCTGCGGCCCAGGACAGATGCTGCCAAGGAGGGACATGTTGGCTTTGCTCAGGGCTAGGGGCTCACAGGTGCCTCCAACAAGCCCAGAACAAGGCAGGGTGAGGGACCTGCCCCTTCCTCTTCCACACGCAACTTCATCCATGTGCTCTGTTCTTCCCTAATGAAACATGCAGTCATGTAGGACAGACCTACAGCTGTGTGGCAGCTTGTGTGCACACCTGAAATCACTTGCTGCCTGGTACAGGCTGGACACTTTGCAATTGCAATCAATCCCTCCTTCCAGCTCCAGCCCTCCATCCACCTCCAGCTCACCTCTCTGCAGCTTGCCTTCATCAGTGCCATCAGTGGCACAAACCTGCCAGGCATGGAGAACTTAATGGTCTAATCATCCTGCTTTCACAAAGACCAGATTAGCTTTAAGTTAAATACTCTTGTTCCTTAAATTTCCTCCTTGTCAGGATGCCAAGGGAAGCTCTTAATCTTACAAAAGAGCCTGAGGACATTCTGATGCCTCCACATGAAGACAGAAAGGAGTCCACAACGCCAAGATAAAGTGGAGGTATTAAACTAATCTCACAGACCTGGAAATGTATATTCAGCAGGGATTATTGCTGGTTATCACCGCAGCTGCCAGAGGGGGTCATTACCTGCAAGAGTAAGTCTTGCCATGAACATCTCTGCATCCCCCACATTACATACATCAAACCCAGGCACTGACTGGTTATACACTCATGCAAGTTACCAACCACTAAGAAATCAAATAAACTTGTGAGTTAGACACAGACCTATCCACTGGCTAACTCAGCCAGCCTGACTACACCTGTGTCACGCTGCCTCTGCTGGCAGCCTGGTGTGGCCCAAGGCCATCGGGAGCCAGTTCTTGCAGGGGGGATGTTGCACAAGAAGAGATGGAGCGTTTCAAACCACGACATTCTTCCATGGATGGGGAGGGCAATCATACGTGCAAGGGATTTCCAGCTTGATGGTCTGAGGTAAGGTCTCCCTCATGAGGCATGACGTGGGCACCAGGACTGGCATGAAGCACAACAAGAGGTACCTACAGCTGGGCTGCCCACCTCCTCAGCAGGCTGATAGGATCAAACTTGTCCTTAGGTCATTGAATCATAGAATGGCTTGGGTTGGAAGTGACTAAAAAACTCATCCAGTGCCATCCCCTGCCCTGAGCAGGGACACTTCCCACCAGACCAGGTTGCTCAAAGCCCCCTCCAACCTGGTCTTGAACCCCTCCAGGAATGGGGCAGCCACAGCTTCTCTGGCCAACCTGGGTCAGGGTCTCACCACCTTCACAGCAAAGAATTTCTTCCCCCTATCTCACCTAAATCTCCCCTCTTTCAGCGTCAAACCATTCTCCCTTGACCTATGGCTCCCCTCCCTGACCAGGAGTCCCCCCCCAGCTTTCCTGGGGCCCTGTAGGGACTGGAAGGCTGCTAAGAGGATGGTAACACCGAGTAGAAATCTCCCCAACCTCAAAAGGAAACAGCAGATCCTTTATGACCAGGTAAAGACCAGAGCACATTTATGAAGCTAGGAATGCTTCTTTTCACCTTTCTCATCCACAAATTTCAAGAGACCACAGGCATTTTACTTAAACATGAACAAGCCCCGCCATGTCACACACAGCTCAGTCAACCTCTCTTCACTTGTCCATATGGCCAGCAGCACTTAAATAAGTGACTTCATTCCCATAATACCTTCCCCTACTCTGCAGGGCCCTCCAGGGATCCACATGGGGAAAAACCAGATCTGCTGGAGGAGGGAAGGTCGCCCTGCTCTCTGCAGAGGAAACCTCTCTGTAACAGCTAAAGGAAATTCAAAGGTAAATTTGCAAAACCAGGTTAAATGCCAGTGATATCAATCAGCAGCTTCTGTAATTTCTTATTTTTGATAAGGAAAGGTTTTCATTCCCACATTGCTTAATAGACTTTCCAACAGCTTACACACAAAGCATTTAGACACTTTAATTTCCACTCCAATATGAATACTCTACCCCCAAATGAAACCTATTAAAAATTAAATTCTTATATTAAGTTTAAAATGCGTCTCTTCTCTCCCCAGGTCCCATTAAATACTCTCCCCACACACAATTTAGAAGACAGAAGAGATCCTAGAGAATATTTACAAAGAGAACATAACCCCTTGAGGGTTTTTATGTTACTACAACATTAATCTATTTTAATCACACAACAGATTAAAACCAAACAACATCAAATGATTCTACAAAGCACTGAGTAAAAGTCTATCTTTGTTGGACAAAAAAAAACCTGAGAAAAATAAAATAAAACACTCGGAAATAGGGTGATTATGGCATTCCACAGAGACAGTGCACAGCAAAATCAAGACTGGGCCATAGAGCCACTGGTATGAAGATGAAGAAACTAAACATTCACAAGGGCCTAATTTTATATCCACACACTACTGTGGCAGTGTCTGCACCATAGATCTCACCAGGACACAGCCTGGGGGCAAAGGGAAAGGAAAGCAAAGCCCAGCACTGCCTCAAAATCCTTCCCAGACCAGGTCCTTGGATGGGATCTGCCACCCCATGGGACATCCCCAACTGCAACAATGCTCTCGTGGGTTTTGGACATGTCTTGGTGTAGAGAAAAGTGATAAAATATCTACCTGCTTCCTTTCCCCCGTGGCTTTCCAGCCATCAGCCCCATGGCCACACTGCCCCAGCCATTCCCTGCCATCACATAGTCTGGTGAGAACCTGACCAGCCCTGAATGGATTGTCCCACACATGCCCTGGACTCCTGCCACACAGGAAGGAGAAAGATTACTTATTTCCTTAGAAGCTATTGTTTCTACCATCAACCTTTATACCTCTGATGTCCCCGCTATTTCCATGGCACCCAGCCCCAGTCCCTCCAGCCTGTTCTCATTCCATGGCCTCTCCTTCTGTCTGAGCATCTCCACTGGCCATCCCCAAATCCTCACTTCAGCTCTGCCTTTGGGCAACGAGAACAGCGTGTCCTTCAAAGGCTGCCTCGAGCAACTGCTTTAAACAGCAGCAATGTTTTCTGCTCCCGGCTCCAAGATTTTATTCAGCCTTTAATTATTTACATCTTTTTGAGTTGTTTCAGTGCACTGGATGAAAATATCTATTGAGCTGCCCACAGGTCACTTCACTGACTCTTCCCAGCTAATTTAGAGGACGGGGCTGTTTGTGAATGGTTTGTTCTTCCAGTAGCCCTGATCTTGCTGTTGTTAATGCATAACTTCAACTGCTGTTGCTCTGTCTACTCAGCAGCTTTGCTATCTCACTCCATGATGGTTTTTTCCTCTTTCTAAATAAGCCAAATAATTGTGCTTCACAACTGAGTTCCCATCTCACCACCCAACAGGGTCCTCCTCAGAAGATGCGGCAGCTTTCTCCGGGATATGCTTTGCTGCTGTCACAAATNCAATCCATCCTCATAAGCCTTGTTCTCCAGGCCTCTCACCAGCTTTGTTGCCCTCCTCTGTACTCGTTCCAGCACCTCGATATCTCTCTTGTGCTGAGGTGCCCAGAACTGGACACAAGACTCGAGGTGCGGTCTCACCAGTGCTGAGTACAGGGGGACAATCACCTCCCTACTGCTGCTGGTCACACTATTTTTTATGCAAGCCAGGATGCCATTGGCCTTCTTGGCCACCTGGGCACACTGCTGGCTCATGTTCAGCCGCCTGTCGACCAGCACCCCCAGATGCAAAGGCCAGGCTTTCCCCTAGTTACAAACCCGATTTTTTCACCACAGTTTTAGAACCCCCTCTGCCCAGAAGACATTGCATTGGAGCAGTTACATTTGAGCTTCAAATTATCTAAAGCAACTGCAAAGAAACAAATAAAAAACAAGTGCTCTCATTCAAAGCCACAAAGTTGTGAGATTTACTAAAATAAGTGGATGCACTTCAGGTGGCTGCTCTGGCTGATACGGGTGCTCCAGGCGGGGCTTTTATCTCTGCACTCACTGACTCAGCTGCCAATGCAAACCCAAACCTTCAAGGGGATGATTTGTGGGGTCACTCCATTCCCAGCACTCCCCATTTAATACAACATACACCACATAAGTGTAGTGGTACCGGTAGTAGCTCTGGCGAAGTCATTTCTGGCAGTATTGCTACTGGTCTGAAGGGGGAAAATGCAGGGTTTTCTACACAGTGGTATTAAAATCTTTGTTTATTTGATGGCTGCACCAATAACTTGGTGCAACCCCTGGCAGATTTTGATTATTTGATCTCAACATTGTTTCCTCCCAAGACAGTTGTCTGTATTGGATAATCCGTATTCAACCCTGAAGGAAAAAGAAGACACATGAAGAAACTTTGGTCCCCTTGTGGCATTGTATGGGTGTCTCTTTCCAGAAGCCAGCAAAGGAGGACTGCAGATAGACTCTAACCATGAGACCGCACTACAGTCCTGCCTCCCCACTGGTGTCCAGTAGAAAGAGTCCCTGCACTTGCTCCCTGTGACTGAAAGGCAGATGAAGGACACCCTGCCAATGCACACCGGCACATCTACAGCACGCAAAGGTGTCTGGAAATGTTTTCGTAGTGCTGAGCACCTTGTAGCCATGGTGGCCATGTCGTGCCACCCCAGGCTAAGTGCTCTGTCCTCTTCTGAGGGAGGTACTGGTTGGAAGGTGGGACAGCAGAAGGGGACATGTGCCAGGTCCTCAGCTGCTTCAGTTCAAACCTGATGCATAAATTTGGATCCCCATAGCACAGACACAGGTCCATCAGCATGAGGACACCTTTGCCTCCACAGCTGGCTGGGTGTGGGACACGCTGGAAAGGCTCGAGAGGAGCAGCTGTGCCAGTGGGAGTGGTGGCCAAAGTGGGACTGCTATGGCCATGCAGCACCTGGGGACGTGGGTGAGGCAGACTAGGACCAGCTGGGCTGTAGGAGTGACCAGGATTTGGGAGAAGGAATGGCCTCTGCAAAGCATCACTTGAGGCCACAGCAGCAACACACACACAGTGCCAGACACGCAAGACACAAAAGATGCTACCCGGGACGTGGGGACGACACTTGGAACCACAGAATCATCAAGGTGGAAAGGGACCTTTCAGATCATGGAGTCCAGCAATCCATCAACCAGCACTGCCCAAACCGCCCCTAACCCGTGTTCCTCAGCAGAATGTCTGCCCAGTTTCTAAATACCCCCAGGGACGGTGACTCCACCACTTCCCTGGGCAGCCTGTTCCAAGGCTTAATAACCCTTTCAGTGAAGAAATTTTCCTAATATCCACCCAAAACCTTCCCTGGCACAATGTAATATTGTTTCCTCTTGTCCCATCTCCTGTTCCTTGGGAGAAGAGACCGACCCCCATGTCTCTATACCCTCCTTTCAGAGAGTTGGACGGAGCGAGAAGGTCTCCTCTCGGCCTCCTCCAGGCTGAACACCCCCAGCTCCCTCAGCTGCTCCTCACAAGACTTGTGCTCCAGAGCCCTCATCAGCTCTGCTGCCCTTCTCTGGACACACTCCAGCCCCTCAATATCTTTTTTGTGGGAAGGGGCCCAAAACTGGACACAGCCCTCGAGGTGAGGCCTCACCAGTGCCCAGTACAGGGGGAAAACTTAACCCACGGCAAATACGCACAGGGACTAAAGCCGTCCCTGTGGGAGATGCCTCACTGCTTCTTACAGCTTGACCAAACTCTGTACCGCTTCCAACCTCAAGTAAACAAAACCACTGTGAGTCAGTGCCTGCCCTCCTATGAAACTGCTTTAAAATCCACGGCAGGTAGAGTCAAGGTTTTCTTTATTTGCATTTCATTATTTAGTTGTATGAAAGGGAGCGCCACCACGTAATGATATTACTTGAAGATCTAAGATTAAAAAAAAACCACAAAATTTAAAAAATCCTGATGAAATCATGAAAGGCAGTAACGTTGCATCTTATTACCACTCCATGGTAATTCAGTTTTTCTTAATAGTGGTGAGAGCCTCCCTAACAGCAGACAAGAGCCCTATGTTGAGCTCCACTAACGATGCAGAAGATGTAACAGTAACACAGCTGAGATGCTGGTTCCTTCCAGGGCTACACACTGGGCAGGTCACATTATCCTCCGCATTTTACAGGTTTTCACAGTAAAAAGTCACTTTTCAAAATCACCTGGAGTAGTATTTTGAATCATCTTTAAGCTCTTTAAGTAACCATAAACCCGCAAAAGAATAATGTACCTATGCTACAGTGAATGGATGTTGCAAGGGTAGCACAGACGCTGGGTAAGTGCAACCATTTTGTGGGTGAATCATGGCAGGTTTTTTCCATTCAAAGCTCTACCTACGTGAAACTACAAGGGGGGAGCAAGGGAGGCACCACACCCACACCTCATGTCGGACCAGTCGCTATAGCTGGCGGATACCAGTGGATAGTGAAGGACAATAAGTGCTTGGCTTTATGCTTATGCAGGCTCCTGGCACACCACCTTTGAGAAACTACCTCCAAAACATCCACCTACGTACACCAGTGTGCAGACAGGGTCAGCTTCACATCTCAGACTTGTGGTTCAAATTGTCAGACTGGACTGTACATCTCCAAAGGATCCCCCAACGTCACAGTGAGCGAGCGTGGATTAAATACTGACTCAAAAGTACCACTCACCGAAACAGCACTATCGAGCTGGGGTCATTTGGCAAAAGTAACAACAGGCTTTAACCAAGCCAGATTTCAATGAAAATCATAGAATCATAGAATGGTTAGAGTTGGAAAGGACCTTAAAGATCATCAAGTTCCAACCCTTCCCTGCCCTGGGCAGAGACACCTCCCACCAGACCAGATTGCTTCAAGCCCCATCCAGCCTGGCCCTGAACCCCTCCAGGGATGGGGCAGCCACAGCTTCTCTGGGCAACCTGTTCCAGTGCCTTATCATCCTCACAATAAAGAATTTCTTGCTAGTAACTGATTTAAATCTCCCCTCTTTCCATTTAAAACCATTCCCCCTTGTCCTGCCACTACACTTCCTAACAACGAGTCTCCCAGAAAAGGAGTCTGGAGGAAAGTGTAGGGAAAGTTTTAGTATTTCTACACCCTAAATAGACTTGGGTATAGAATAGAATCATAGAATCATTTATGTTGGAAGAGACCCTTGGGATCATCGAGTCCAACCATCAGCCCTATATCCATTCCATAACTCTGATTTTGGTATTAGGAATGACGACAGAGCAGCTTGTTCAAGTAAAAACTATTCAGAAAGGGGCATTTCACCCAAATAAGTATAATAACATGGTGTTATATCAGCCACCATTTGATACACGCACACAAAAAACAGCAAAGAAAATCACAGAAGAAAAATGTACATTCTCCACTTGTGCTATTTTCTTGAAATTAAATCTTCAAGGGATTCTTCTGTATCCCAGTGCCAGGCCTTCCCCACACCAGCTTGCAGTCACACACCACTAGGGCTGGGAGCCAGGGCTGGGCTATCAGGTACAGCCCCCTTTTTGCTAAACTTCCCACACTCTCACCAAAAAATACGTACTTTTACTAAGTGAATAATTTTCTTTTTTTGAAAAAGAATATGCTGTCTTCTAGATTTTAGATTCCAACAAAGTCAACTAAATTAACACAAAGTACACACTTCTAGCACTCTCATTACTAAGACTAAATATCACTCTAGAAACTTAACAAGAGCTAATCTTCCAGCTGAGAATACTGCATAGACAAGACGAGAGGACCTTGTGAGCAATCCTGAGATGAAGACCAGTAAGGCAAAAAATAACTCCCAGAAGCTTGTGCTTGCTTAATGTTCTCGTCCCTAGTTGATACTGGCAGCATCGAGGGATCCTCACTGATCCATGGTCACAGTCCTTTCCCACAATGATCCCCAGGAAGAAATAGTCTAAAAGGGTTATATTTAACACTGTATCACTTTCAGTCTCAAAAAGCGCATTCAGCTACTTAATCCCTTTCTGAAAGAGGTTGCGTTGCGTTTGGTAATCGGCTATTTCTTCTGTTGTGTTTTGTTGCCATAACAGATGAGAGGAGCTTTAAAGGCTGCCCTTTCTTCTCTGCCCTGACACATCACAGGTTGTTAATCCTGCCCCGGGATCAGACTGGGTCCATCTTTCATGTTGCCTTCGGGAGGGGGACAACAGCAGCTGGGGGAGTAGCTGTCGCTCCTCGGGGAGAAGGATAATATTCGGTAACCGGAGCTTTGTTTAGGAAACAGGCTGGTGCAGAGGAGAGTTGATGGCTGGGTCTGGGATCCTGGCAGCTGTTGCATTTTCATCACCACATGGCTCAAGATGCAGGACAGAATCATTTCTCCCTGTCCCCTCAGACACCTCGGTGTCTGAGCGACCTGCGTGGCAGCACCAGGAAGGCTTTCGTATCGCTGTGACTGGGTCAGAGCAGCCGACACACAAACTCACCACAGCAGTGGAAAACTAGAAAATTCACCATCACAGGCCCTGTCCTGAGCCTTGCTGAAGCCTTCCCGGAGGAGGAGGAGGAGGATTTGGCTCTTGGGGCAAGCCCTAGGAGCAATCTCTGAGCCGGCAAAATGAATCCTGGCATAACCTGGCTCCTGAGACCTTGCGCCAGGCCTTTTCCACTTGTGGGCCTCTGTGTCCCACTCTTATCACAGAGAAAATACTAATCACTTAACTAGCCTGTTGTGAAGCTTATTAAATGAAAACATCTCAACAAACCTTACAAATAAGACCAAAACTGCAATGAGTTTCATCAGCCCTTCTGCTGGGAGCGTAGGGAAGTTATTATTCAAGCCCAAACAAGAACAAGATCCAAACAGAAGCTAAAAAGCAGGAGGATTCCCAACCCTACTTCTTGGAAATCCTTTTCTTAGATAAATCAAAGACAGTTAAAGAAGCAAAAGGATCTGCACTAACTAGATCATTTGTTTTCAGGGGTGTAAATGGCAAGTGGTGACCTTGTTTTTTAATCTTGCATTGAGTTTCAGTAAACTGTCACTCTTACATGGGCACAAGGGGAAAACATACATATTATTAGAAAACAATCACTGCCAAATCCGATAACAATCTGACATTAACAACTGTGGGGATTCTGCTGCCAAGGATGTCTTGTATTATTTAGAAAACATAAAGGAAAAGATTCCCGAGAGGGGAAAGCACACAAACAAGTAATTGTTTTACATCCTATTAATAAACCGCTACAGCTCACGTTTCCCTTTAAAAAATGCTTCTAGTACTGCTGTACTCTTCTAGACCATGTTTACCAAAAGACACTTGATATTCCGGAGGTTAAAAACCCAATCCCAGCTACCCTACAATATGCCACGGCTGTGGGGCTATGGGGTGTGTTGGTTTTCACCACGTCAGCACATCCATTTCACAGTGGGACACAAGCTTAGGTCTCCTCCTTTTTGTACTGGCTCTCACTACTCATATCCAGCCTGGAAGCATTCACCCCCTTCTCTATTTTTCCAAGTCTTAATCCCACTATCTGGCATCATCTCCGATGGTACCATTCTAACAACCAACCACAACACAAAGTTACGATCAGTTTTAGGTAACGGGGGTTGGGTAAAGAGGTCTTAGCTTGGCTTTTGACTTCCAATTGAAACCAACCTACCTACACCCTCCAGCCTGAGTCAGAGTTAATGCCTTCTGAGAGCAAGTGTTGTGGATGTACAACCTGAGGATGCACCTAAATGGACCTCCATGTGCAAAGGCAGTCACAGCATTAAGTAAGCGCTGAAATACCAGAGAGTTTTGAGTTTCAGCAAAGGCTATCAGATTGTTTGACTTCCCTGCAAGAGGTTAGGACATCACTTTGGACAACACTCATGAAAAATCAGACTTAATTATGGTATGGAAAGGGCCAGTAAACTGTAACATCTATAAATGTGCATCTTTATGTGCATCTGTGTGAAATAAGAACAGATGTAGTTTAAAATAAGAAAGATAATATTCTATTTTGGCTTTTACATGTGTCTGGAAGAAACCAACCCCACCCTGCACTGCAGGTGCTGTAGAAGTTACCATGCTCATTGGGGCACTCTGGCTTAACATCAGAATCCTTTCTACAGGGCAACTGCAGCATTTTGAGGTTGGGGTTGTTTCTTTTTCCACACAGCTGATGCTGTAGTTTCTTAAAGAGTCTGTATCTATGCTTTGATTTTATAGCACTGGGCTTTTTAGACCCTGCTCCAGGTGACCTGAGTGCAAAGTAAGGCTTTGAGTGGGGTCTGTTGAAACAATTTTCACAAAACGCTCTCCCATCTGAAAACAAAGCTTTGTTTCTTCACTGGTATTTTCTGGGGCCCAGAATAAACCTTTACCTTGAGTACCAATCAGCATTGCTGTTCTCACCCCCTTGTAAAGGACCTCCTGCAAGTCAACACCTCCAGCTGCCCTACCCCTGAGCACCGCAGTGCCCCGAGTCCCAGGGAAACCATGCCAGTAATAAATCAGGCTAAAAGCCATAACCAACTCTGAAACATATTAGGAAAAGCTGCCTTTGCCAAAGTAACCATCTGCAATGCTTGCTGCAATTTCAAAACACATACAGTGATTCGATACCTTTGTAACATGACAACAGCATGTCCTGAAATTGCTTTACATTTACACAAAATACTGGATGACAAAGTAAACCAGGACACAGCCCACGGGCCGGCTGTTACTGCATCGTGGCACTCCTGAATAACCAAGAGCAGCCTGAAACAGCTTATGAACACTGCAGCCTGAGCAGGGCTGAACAAAGGAACTCCCCTGTGCTGGGCCACAACTGGAAAGCCTGAACTTCTTGAAGACAGATGCTCAAATCTTGCTGATGTGGCCGTCCCCACGGGCTCTATCCTTTGTCCAAAGCCCTTGGAAGGCCAACCCTGCAGACATGAGACTCTCTGGTTAGATTTCCCTCCTCCTCTGAGCTTTTGATTGTTTTGCTCTGGTTACTTGGTTTGGGTTTGTTGTGTGGGTTTTTTTAACTTCAGTGGTGGAATACAGAGCTTGTGGCCTACATAAAGCTGACAGCACTCAAGACTGCTGCCTCCTGTTCAACCCCAGGCCACCAGCCTGCATGGCAAGCTCTTTTCCTCTCAATCCAAAGTCAATGCCTTTCAAGGATGACCTGGGGACCAGCTCTTCCCTGATGTGAGTGCAAATCACTTGCCAAGTTTAGTTTCATTGTGCCTGTGCCTACCAGGGAAGGGTCACTTACAGCCTCCATCATTTCTTTCCTTGTCTCAAAGGATTACAATTTGTCCATTGCAATTCACATCAGGATGCAATTTGGCAGGTAAGTTACAAGTCTGGAGGCAATTATTTTTCTTCCTTTAGAGAAATGGATTATATTCATTCAGTTATTTTCAGTTATTTATTTTAGATGGAGCACAAGGTGGAGGGGGAAAGGAAAACAAGATGGGTTTAGACTTTATGATAGGATTGACTTTGTGTGTTTTGACATCTTAGCGGGGTTGATTATACTGATACAGGCAATCCATGCACCTAATTCTATCCAAGAGGAAAAGACTGGAACAGAAACATCTCAGCTTTTACAGTCAGGTATTAGCATGCCAATGGAAACAACCCTTATTATAAATCCTTAGGACTCACCCCCCCAAACCTGTAATTACAGTTATTATTAGCAAGTGCAAATCACCTCATTTATAACAGTTGAAATATTTTCCTTTGAATCCGATGAGACCTGTGCTGCTCTCAGCTTACCAGGAAACGTGTTTCTTTATACTAGTGATTTTCCTGAGAAAGACTGCCAAAAACTAGGTTTAAACAACACTCAGATATTTGCAGCAGCAACAGAGACCCTTCTGCCCAGCACCTTTCCTGAACTCCTTCCCATGATCTGTCACCGCTCTGACCTCCCAGGCCTGACACAAAACCCGCGGCTCCCGCTGCCGCCCAGCCTCGCTTGTGCCGAGGTGTTTCCTGGACACATGACAATAAATGAGGTTAATGCCCAGATCTAAGGAATAACCTGGACAAACCAGAAAGCGTTAAATACAGGTGAGTGGCTTTCACCCCCCGCAGCCTCTTCCTACAGCTTCAGTGGGCTTGGGTGGAAGTCAAGACAGTTTTCCAGTTTGTTTTTCCCAGACCCTTTCTTAATTACTTGCCTCTCCATTCTTGTCTTTCTACCCTATAAAGCACACTTTCCACATGGCTGAAAGAAAAGCTACTACATGACCACCAGGTGAATTTACAAAAGGCATTTCATCCCAGCCCAGAAGTGTCCGCAGGTCTCAGCACAGACCCAGCGGGCTCCCTCTATCCCCATTTCCTTCCTATCAACCACTAAACACATTCCCAAGCTCATTTCCATTTTAAAAAGCAAGTTATAAGAAAAGAGCGTTTCCCAAACCAGTATTTATTGGATGAAGGGATTACTTACTTCGACAGTTAAAAAGAACAAGCATTAAGTTTTATTTTAGCTAATTAAAGAAACAAAGAAGTCACACGTAGACTACCTGGCAACCCCAGCTGAGCCACACGTGAGCCCAAGTGTAGAAACGTGAAAAGCTGTCCCTGAATCAGCTTCAGTGAGCCTTATCTTCAAATAAATTTGCAGGATCAGACCTTTACTTTGAAAAAGGAATTTTAGGAAATTGCAGCTTTTTTTTGCAAATCTTTGCAGATGTGATGCTTTGTCAAAAAGCCAGCGTGGTTTTTCTGGCATTCCAGTGGAAGACTGAGTTTTATAAGAGACTATAAAGATTTAAAGTCACCATATAATCTCACCTCTGGGTTACTGGGCCCACATCCCTTATCAATTATCCTGTCAGTTGACAGTCAGGTCTAATTAGTTAAATCCTTTTTTAATGAAAAGAATTTGCCTTGAGCAAAGTCTGTCAGCTCCAGAACCGCTTTAAAACCGGGAGCATGTCCCAGCAAAACCCATTAAATACCTGCAGAGAACCCAACACCAGCAGCAAACTGAAACTCCCCTTTGCTTCTGCAGAGGGGCAGATGGTTCGTTTGGTCACTTCTGTACCCCGCTGCAGCTGGAGGCTCCTCCACCTCGTTGTGTGAAAACCCACCTTGGCGTTTGGCTCTGACGGCCCTTTGTCTCCGTTGCTTTATGAAGGAAGGTTGGTAAATCCATAACCCTGCTGCACACCTCGCCGGGGAGCAGAGGGGCTCATGAGCAAAAATATTGTACACCAGAGGCCTCTGAAAACCTCTCTCCTGGGGAATAAGCAGGGTGCTGACATGGGCCATTTTCAAAACGCACCTTTAATGCACCAAAGTAGCTGTGCAGAAAAGCTGGCACCAAGAATAGATAGGATTCTGGGAATAAGGAGGAATTCTTAGACTACTCCTTTTCGAGTTACCCAGTGACAGACTTCACTGGCATTCAGACTTCACGGACACTCAAGCAGCCAAGTTTTGAGCTTCTGGAAAAGCCACACTTCAGAAAGAAACCCCCATGTGCATTCCCCCTGCGGGAGGGAACGGGAGCCTTTCCCAAAGCATCCCGAAAGAGAGTTCTCTTAGAAAAACATGTACTAATTCCTACACTAATGATCCCATTACTGCCCTTGACTTCAAAGGGCCCCGGATCACATTTGTAATCTTCTGCAAGTGTTAGCAAACAAAATTACAAGTTTTATGCTACAGGTTTCAACAAATTCACCTCACCATCAACACGGCAACGCACTTAAAAATAGACGTAATGAGCAGCTTTGAATCTGCAGAAGTACCCTGTGGAGTTCATTAATTATTTCATTTTTGGCAAGACACTACGTCAAACGACAGAGTATTATTAAAAACTTACATAGACACATGTACTCAAAACTGCCTCCCTGCAAGTGCTTAAGGAAAAAATGGAGGCTGTGTCATTTCGGGTTTCCTTTTAAGCAACAGGGTTTTAAGAGCGTGTGACTGTAAACCCTCCTGTCCTGCAAACTAACTGCTGCTGCCCAAGGGATGCCCGCTTCCACAGTTCTTCTCATGTATGAGGCAATGGGATCTGCAATTTTCTCCACCTCCAGAAAGCCCCAGAAGCTACACCCATGAAGCTGAAAGTGCCTTTTTTTCCCAAACTATCAACTTTTCTGCCTGTGTCACACCCCGACCATCTGCCCTCCTTTAAGCTGCTCCAAGGGATTAGTGGCAGTGGCACTCGGTGTAGAGCATTAAAATTAAAAGAAGTATGTGCCCTTGTGGCCAAGAGGCCAATGGAACCCTGGGCTGCATAGGGAAGAGTGTGACCAGTAGGTGGAGGGAGGTCATTCTTCCCCTCTTCTCTGCACTGGTGAGACCACAACTGGAATCCTGCGTCCAGTTCTGGGCTTCCCAGTTCAAGAGAGACAGGGAACTGCTGGAGAGAGTCCAGCATAGGGCAACAAAGCTGATGGAGGGATTGGAGCATCTCCCTGATGAGAAAAGGCTGAGAGAGCTGGGACGCTTTAGCCTGGAGAAGAGAAGGCTGAGGGGAGACCTTCTTCACGCTCACAAGGATCTGAAGGGGGGGTTGAAGGAGGATGGAGCCAGACTCTTTTCAGTGGTTCCCAGTGACAGGACGAGGGGCAACGGGCACAAGCTGGAACATGGGAAGTTCCATTGGAATATGAAGAGAAACTTCTTTGGGTTGAGGGTGTCAGAGCCCTGGCAGAGGCTGCCCAGGGAGGGTGTGGAGTCCCCTTCTCTGGAGACCTTCCAGCCCCACCTGGATGCCGTCCTGAGTAATGTGCTCCAGGCAACCCTGCTTTAGCAGGGAGTGGGACTGGGTGATCTCTAAAGGTCCCTTCAAACTCTGACAACTCCCTGATTCTGTGAATTTAGGAGCATCAAATTGGTGAGAGGTGGCACGGACACATGATCCCACATGCGCAGAGCTCACTCAGTTAAGCTTTTACATCAGTCAAGAACACGTTTAAGCAGAGTCAAAGAAGCCACTGCAACCAGCCCACCGTGTCCTCAGGCTCGCGCTCATTCACATTGGGCAGCTTCACACAGAGAAATGACACAAAGTGCATTAACCAGTGTTCCCTTGGTAGTCAGGGGTCTAAAATAAACCCCCAAGCTCCTAACTCAGGGAGTACTTGGTCAAGAATTGAAGCATTTTCCCTCTACTTTGAGAGTGATTCTGTACCTGCATTACTCTTTGAATACTTCTTGGTGGCTACTTACCCTCAGTTTTTATCGACATCCTTTACATCACAAAGCTGTGGGACATCTCAAACAAATTCACTTCTGCAGACTTTTTGTCCCAAATCTCATCTGCTCCAGTTTCTACGTTTGATAAACTGCATTTCCTCAGCCATACTCCCACGCCGCTTCTACCTTTAAAGTTTCATACTTAAATACAAACAGCTCAGCTCCTGCTCCTGCTCGCGCCTGCTCTGCACAATGCAACACGAATTTCTGCTCCGTGAAGCTCCCATTCGGCTCGCTGCTTGCTCTTGACTAAAATCACAGAAATCACAGGAATGTGGCTGTTGACAAGGCAAGGTTCGGCACGCCGCACCCCCACACCGCCTTGGGGAGCCTGGCTCCTGGGCTACGTGTTGCTGCCGTGAAGAGAGAACTCGAACACACCACGTCAAAAAGCACGCACTGCCCACACCTCCCGTTCACTCCTCGGGGGAAAAGGTAAATAGAGGCTAAGCAATTTATTTGTTTTTCAAAAAAAAATAAAAAGGAAAAAAAAAAAAAAAAGGTCTAAACTGCCTGAGATCTGGGGAAATCATTTACCTTCTGCCTGTCAGAGCAAGTTATCTGAGCGGTTTTTATGTATTAAAAACATAGCCTAACAGAATGTATTCGCTCTATCTACAAAGGACAAAGTTTAAGTTGCAGAAAGAAAACGAACACCCAGAGATAAACTATGGGTGTTAAGCAGTGCTCGTGTCTGACAGCTGGCCAAAGGAAAGCAAGGAAAGACTCAACTTCCACATGAAAACACCTGAAGTCCGTTCAGCGTCTCCTGAAGAACCAGCTCAAAGACAGAATCGTATTCTCTGTCTCCTGTGGTTTCTTTGCACTTGCAACTTACTTTATCCATGTGATTTTACTGGAGTAAACAGCGAGGGCATGTTAATTACAAAAGCAAACTTTTACCTACAAATTATGCAGATCTTTTTTAAGCTTTGAAGTTTCCCTGTCTGCCTAAAATTTCTTGGCCACTCCTAGTTTTAACTGCTAGCAGCACCAGAGTCATAAAACGTTGCATAAAAATGCTACAGATGCTTTGCCAAAAAAAAAAACCAACCATAATGTTACACCCTCAGCATCTTTTTGAACCACTTCCAGTAACACTGTACTGCTGAGTCTCCCTCTGCCCCACTCTCTACCTACCAACACTGACTGGGGCTAAAAGCAGGACAAGCAGGGAAATCCTAATTCCCATGCTCAGCCTTGAGACCAACCCGTGTGTCTGAATCTGGCCGTCTGGCTGAAAACCCTGATTTGGTCCTCACTCACATGCACAGGAAAGGCAGAAAAGAAGCGATTCTAAGAAATTTAAAGTTATGGCGTCTGCAACACCCACTGTCAGAAGGACATGGAGCTCTTGGAGCAGGGCCAGAGGAGGCCATGGAGATGCTGGGTGAGCTGGAGCCCCTGTGAGGCCTGCTGGGAGAGTTGGGGGGCTTCAGTCTGGAGAAGAGAAGACTCCAGAGAGACCTTAGAGCTCCTTCCAGTCCCTAAAACGGGCTGAAATTGGCTCTACAGTCTCCCTGGAACCTCCTCTTCCAGGAAACCTGAGGGGGGGCTCTTGATCAGGAAGGAGCACCACAGGATGAGGGGGAACAGTTTTAAATCTGAAAGAAGGGAGATTGAGATGAGATCTCAGGAAGAAATTCTTTGGTGTGAGGGTGGTGAGAGTCTGGCCTAGGCTGCTCAGAGAAGCTGTGGCTGCCCCAGCCCTGGAAGGGTTCAAGGGCAGGTTGGATGGGGCTTGGAGCAACCTGGTGTGGTGGGAGGTGTCCCTGCCCAGGGCCTTCCAACCCAAACCATTCCATGATACATCCACTCTATTTTATAACATACACTAAGTCATGCAGGGTCTGTAGTATAAGCTAATGTACAGAAACACCCCCCAAAGGCCTCCATTGTGCTCCCCTGGAGGAGCTGCACCCTGTGGACACACAGGAGCACGGAACTGTGTGAGCCCCCCAAGATTTGGGGTTTGCCCAGATGCTAAGCAGAGCCATTCCGGGTGGGTGCTGGGAAGGGCAGTGCCCAACACACCATGACACCCACTGGGGCACAGGACCGGGTCCCCACAGCAGTGGGTGGCCAGTGGGGCAGCCATAGAATCATAGAATCATATAGGTTGGAAGAGACCCTTGGGATCATCAAGTCCAACCATCAGCCCTACTCTACAAGTTCTCCCCTACACCAGATCCCTCAACACCACATCTAATCTACTCTTAAACACAGTCAGGGATGGGGACTCCACCACCTCCCTGGGCAGCTGATTCCACTGACTGACCACTCTCTCTGTGATAAACATTTTCCTAATGTCCAGCCTAACCCTACCCTGCTGCAGCTTGCAGCCATTCCCTCTCCTTCTATCACTAATTGCCAGTGGGAAGAGACCAGCACCAACCTCTCTACAATGCCCTTTCAAGCAGTTGTAGAGAGTGATGAGGTCTCCCCTCAGCCTCCTCTTCCTCAATCTAAACAATCCCAACTCTCTCAATCGATCCTCGTAAGAGGATCCTCATAAGAGGATCCCCACAGTGAAGGACCATGACTGGAACAAAGGTGTCCTTCTGATGAAACCCTACTTTTGGGGAGCTGTGATGGAAGCCTTTCTGGCCTTCTCAGGGTGCACGAATACACTACAAAGAAAATCACGATCATTGCTTTTGTGTAAACTACCAGAGCAATAAAAACCATCATTAGAGCCAATTTACTGGCTAATCTAATTTTTAAGTATGCACAGCCACTCACAGCAATCAACTTTAAATTAATTATAGTATGAGATTAAAAGGGGAAGATGGATCGTTTCCTGGCCCACCCTTAGACCCTCTGGGATGACAGTACGTGTGCGATTTGGGTGGGGCTTTTTAATTTAATTGTTTTTTTTTTAAATGCTGTTGTAAAAACTTTGTTGTAAGATGTCAGCCATTTACCTGCAGGAAGATGCCAGGGACCTGTCATAGGCTGCCACCGAGACCCTCCTTGCCGGCTGCAATAACCAGCCCGCTGTTTCCCCAGCTGTCACCCTGGCGCCTCGGCACTATCTCCTGCTTCAAGATTTGCTGTGACACCAGCCAGGCGGAGCGGTGGCTGTTATCTTTAAGGGCTCTGCACACAGTGGTCTGTGTCAGCTGCACTGTGCTTAGGGTTTGCTTCACCCAATTATTTGTTTGTCATTTAGAGACCTGGGTATCGAGCAGATATTGTCAAGTTATTTTTGGTCCCCGATACGCTGGCAAAACATAATGAGGCCTTTAGGAGAATAACTGTCTTGGCAGCAAGGTGCTAAGATGACGTGCTGTTGAAAGGCTGGATAGCAATTAGGTTATTTGAATAAGATGAGATGCTGGACAGGACATGTGAAGACAGGGAAAACCAGCTTAACCATTAAAATGCCACCCCCCCACTTCAGGCTGTCAGCTATTTAAGCAAGGTGTTAATTTACTACAGGCTGGATTGCCAACAAACTTAATTCTTGATCAATTGAAAAGATGTACAGACTTGTCACACACACATGAATTACCCAGCCCTTCCCAGACAAGTGTAACAGCTTGCCAGACGATTATTATCAACTTTTAATTGTATTACAGCGATTCCCACAAGCCCCAGGCGCTGGCCTGGTCTGCACAGTGAGAGGGGCTGCGCGATCGGGACAAAAGACAGTCCGAGGACCTATAGCGCAAGAACGAGAGTCAGCATATAGATACAGGGAGCAGATGTAGAAGCATGTGGAAAACCACCTCGTTCGAGCCCCAGAACCAAAAGAGGAAGGTTCACACAATTCCTAAGGCATTGGAACCACCTGAAGAGAAGTCAGGCAGTGCACAAGTGCTCTCTCCCATTGTCCATGAGACCGTTCCAGTAAGCTGGAACGCTCACGATGCCCACAACCACACCTCACATCTCACAGGGGTGGGCTCTACAGAAGCACCTTTCAGAAACCACGATGCTGTTCCTCACTACACACACTGCAGGAAGCGATTCAGACTTGTCTGACTGATCAACCTGGGCTTTACCTACACGAACTTCATCATGTCCTGTCTGCATGTAGCACCTCATGACCTGCCAGCACTTGGCAATGAACTTCTAAAGAGGGTCACTGTAAGAAGATACTTATTTTTGTATAATATTTATGCAGAGGCACAAATAGGAAAACATTCTACAAGACCAGCACTAGTAACTCTACTCCGTTCAGCAGAGACGAACACTTACTTCTTCTCCCTCCACAGGCAAACTCCTAGGTTGCTAGTTCAGGGGGACTGGACTAGATGATCTTTCAAGGTCCCTTCCAGTCCCTGATATTCTGTGATTCTGTGTGATTCAGGCAGCGTATGTAGGGAAACCATGCAGAAAACATGAGAGCAGGTACAACAGCCAATTTTTAGGAAGAAAAACTGACCACAGCATGGAGGAAAGCTGTAACACAAGAAATGTGACCTTTGCAACACGGGACAAACGAGAGTTTTCTAATTCAATCCACAGAGCCATTTAGTTTTGGTTTAACATTATAAGTACTCGAGGACCAGCTTCTGTACCACAAGATTATGATTTGTCTTGAAGCCTGAACCAAACATAGCCAACAGAGACCTGCTGGTCCATGGGTAGTGACAGTGGGTCTGGCCTCAGGTGGCTTAGGATGTCTCTCAGACGTATAGAGAGCACCACCAGAAGCAGCACCGCAGGTACAGCTACACTCCTGGTACCAGTGGGAGTTAATGGCTGCAGCTGCTTCGAGGCAATTGCTTGTGTACTCTAAGGGTTGTTCACCCCATCTGCAATCAGATGTGACTGTTCAAATATGAACTGGATTATAATGAGCCAGTTACTCAAGAACTACAGTCTTCAAAACAACTCTGCCTAGAGTGCTCTGCTTTAAACATGTCTGATGTAACCACAGGATTTCTTGTGGTGTGGTGAAAGAGGACATTCATGGTGTTTCATGACTGTGCTCCCGAGCATGCTCTTGTCCCTGCTGGGTGTATGTATCCAGAGAACCTGGTCATCCCCACCCTTCCATACTACAATTTCCAAAATGCTGTCAACTTCCCATTCTTCCATCCACGTGGTAACTCGTTCCTAGATCCCAAAGACACTGAAGGCTGTTTATTCATACAGCAACAATCCCAACCTTCAAATCAACACCCCCTTGACTGGGGGTTGGAAACACAAGACTGAACTTCCAGCAATGAATTAAGATGAAAACAAAGACGGAGATTGTTCCTCTGCCTTTCCTGATGAAGAGGTGAAGTGAGAGCCCAAGAGTTCATCCTGTTTCTCTTAGTCAACAAAATAAGATCTGATCAAACCTCAGGAGGAGCATCAGGAACATTGGAAGAACAATTCAGGTACCTCATCTCAAGGGGTCAGATGCAAGAGGAAAGATCTGTTCTCTCTCTGAGGTGTCTGATCCTCCACACCCTTATCAGATTTTCCATTTTCCAAAGCTTGAAGGGCCTCATTGCTCCCCATAACTGAAGGAGCTGAGAACCACCTTGGGAGAACAATTCCCTTAACGACAAGGCTCTCTGCACTACCCAAGGTGCCAAGCAGAAATGTTATTTCAAGTTTCAAAGCAGACCTATACTTGAGGTTGAGAATCACATCAGGCACTATACCCCCAACACAGCTTCCCACCCCTCCTCAGAGAGAGCAGATCCTGCCTGGCACCTAAAAGCTGCCAGAATGTTATAATCGTTTATCTTAGCAACACAAGCAATGAAAAGATAAAAAAACCCAAAACCAGTTACTACCATAGGACAGAAGAAAATGGTGCTGCTGTACCCAAGCAGCAATCCCACCTGCTGGAAGCCTGAGAAGAGCAGGTACAACCCACCAACAGCAAAAGCCACCAAAAAGTAAAACCGGAGCTTTTGCTCATCTGCTTTTGATTTTTAGAAGGCTGTTTCTTTCAAGAAATGAAGTTTAAGCGCTTATGGGACCAACAATGTAGTAAATGAACTAAGTATTAATTTGTGGCTTTATTACTTAGCAGACCAATTCTCATGAAGCTATTTTTTCGTAGACCGCAGCTTGCTCGCAGCAGTTGGTTTCAATTATAAGCCACTAAAAATTCCTTTGCCTCTGATTTTCAGAAGTGCCCGCTAACTTGAAGTATTTGGAAATGATACTGAATGGTTGTGGGAGCTCAGCAGTGCTACACCCCATCCCTCTCCCCAGTCCTCTAGTCCTAACAAAAATCATCCCCTGAAACCCATGGAGCAGCAAAGCCACAGGTTCCTCCCCACCTCCCTTGCCAGAGGCCAAACACTGACCCAGCCAGCCCAAGTCCTCCAGATCCACCTCGTCTCTTAACCCCCCAACATCTTGTGAAAACCCATAAATGAACCTCAGAGCACAAGGTGAGCCCAGGGATAAGGTTCCCACAGAGCGATGAAGAAGGTGGCAGTGGCTTGGCCCATGCTCCAAAGATTGTGCGTTGACTTTGAAACAGCTATAGGTGAGGGAGGCCAACGTAGGGTTTGAGAGCTCCTCTGGCCACGAACAGGAGGTAGGAACAAGCCAGTCATTGCTGGTGATGTCAGGGCAAGCCGTGAGTAGCCCTAAAGGCAGGATTTGAGTGCCAGGGGAAGTGCTGCTGCAGCGAACAGCAGGCTGGGGGGGTCTGAGTCTTGCGCTCTTGGACTTGGAAATTCTGCCCTGGTCCTGCTCTGAACATCCTTGTGTGAGCCTCGGTCTTCAGCTCAAACATGAAAAGATTTTTTAGACCATTAACTGCTCTAAAAGGTACTTAAATCACTATATCTGTGTGCACATTATAAGTATACTTTTACACTGGGTTATTTCAAACACCTCACCAAATGCAGCACAACTCCCCTTTCAGACACGCACTCGCTCATCGGAGCGCTTCTCAGCTCCTGACCGCTGGACTGGTCACACACAAACCAGTGTGAGAACACTTTATGTGACACCACATCACTGCAGGTGCTGAACAATTCCAGGGCAGGTTGGGATGGCAGTGTGAAGCCATGCCAACCCTGTCCTCACGTTTGGGCAACGTGGCTTACAAAATCATCCCCCTCCTCTTGCCACATTTGGATTTCTGGTGAGGCACCACCCTCAGCTCAAGAGTCCAACCCAAGCCAGGGCAGCAGAAAGGTGAGGGAAGAGAATTGGACCTGCTGGGGACAGGCCAAAGGGGCCATGGGCCACTCCGTGCTCCAGCTCTCTCAGTCACAGAGGTGTGTTAGGACTGAAAAAAAAAGGCAGTAAAAAATGCCGGGGTGGCTGCAAGTCTCAGGGGTGTCACAGGATTTACTCCTGTGGCCCTCATCCAGCAAAGCACTTAAGTAAATGCTTGGTGTTAACAAGTGTTTAAAGTCAGTCAAGCAGCGAAGCACGTTACTGAACTGCAGCCTAAACAAGGACAAATTCGTGTCTGTCTGTTCTGCTGCATGAGACTAAAAAGGCCTTCTTACAGTCTCTGTGCATCGTGAGAAACGGCAGCGTCACTGTGTGACGAGGTCCTGCCTCTTCTTTTGGATAAACCATGTTGTGTCATGAGAAAGTTCAAAATTCACCCGTTTAAAGCATCACCCTTCACAAGGTCTTGGTTGCCATCAGAATGGATGTAGTAGTTCTCATCTGGAAGCTCAGCCTTTCTGCCTACTCAGACAAATATTATTGCACTTAGGTCACGCACTGAAGGGTTCAGACTCTTCACATGTTTGGACTCTGTTTTCTTCTAATAAAAAAAAAAAAAGCTGAGACTTCAGAAAGCAAGGATCTGCCTGCAGTTCCCCACTCCTGTTCCTGCACTGTGGAAAACAATGACTAATTCAAAGAACTCCACGGACTTTCGCGGGCAGTCTGTGTGATAAAACAATACCTTACTTTGTGGGACCATTTGATGTGGAGAAACACTTAAAATAGGCCAGTGCATTGATGAAGGTGGAAGGGATTCTTGTTTGGGGGCCAGCTGAGAATTGGAATCAAAAAAATATCTCTGCTTTGGTTGTTAAGCAGCTATGAAGACTTTCTATAAATATTTACATTAAAAAGCACAGTTCATACAGATGTCTCTGTGAAACTCTTGCTGACATCCAGAGCACCGAGACTGATCACTGTAGGATGTGAGACACTTTGGAGTGCCTTTTCTTTTTTAAATTAACTGGATGTAAGACAGCCCGAGCAAGGGGTGTTAAACTGTGCCAAGTGAGGAGACATTAGATCCTATAGAAAAAGAGAGTAGGGAGGTGAAGTGGTGGGTTAGTGGCACAGCTGGGTACTTGGGAAGCCCGGGCACCCCCGCCTCCGCACTATGCCGCATACCGAGCACTTTCTGCACAGGCCTACAGTCTTCAAAAGATCTTAAAAGAGAGCCTGGCAACACAGCTTGGACGACAGTTACAAATCAACCAGTTCTTTTTGAAGGTAAAGTTAATTTATGGCCCATTCCTACTTTTTTTTCAAGCCACACAAGCACAGGGCACCCCCGTGCTGGCAGAGGTTGGCAGCAGTGACTCCCCACGGCGGCTGCAGAGCTCTCAGGCAGTGGTGTGCGATGGAAACACCCTGTGTAGGTCATGGAATCAGAATTGTCAGGGGTGGGAGGAACCTCTAGAGATCACCCAGTCCAACTCCCCTGCTAAAGCAGGGTTGCCCAGAGCACATCACTCAGGGCTGCATCCAGGCGGGGCTTGAAGGTCTCCAGAGAAGGGGGCTCCTCACCCTCCCTGGGCAGCCTCTGCTAGGGCTCTGCCACCCTCACTGGGTCATTCCCACCCTCGAGTTGGAACACCTCAAGCCATCCTTTGAGAAGCCCTTTTGTCCTCTTACAGCCTGCATGAAGTGTTGTGGAGCCTGGGTCAAGCCAGTACCAACATTAAACACATGGATAAATCAGATGAAGGAACTCACTCACGTTGTTTGGTGCCATCTTCCCATGCCTGGAAGGATTCAAGGCCAGGTTGGATGGGGCTTTCAGCAACATGGTCTGGTGAGAGGTTGTGCCTGCCCAGGGCAGGGGGGGAGGAACTCAGTGCTGTTTAAGGTCCCCTCCAACCCAAACCATTCTACGGTTCTATGATCTGAGCCCATATATCCGTGGCACACGCGGTCCTTGGTTTAACTCATCCGTCAAACCTACTGGAGGGAGCAGCTTTGCTGAAGTGACAGTTCAGCTGGGGTTTGTCCCTCCGCAGAGGATGACATTGCTGCGCTTTTCCAATTGACATGAAATGTATTTGATAACAAATGCCTGGCAGAGCACATTAAGTTGTGAAGGGGAAAGGAGAGGAGGGGAGAGATCTCATATAAACAGCAAAACAATACAGCTTTATCTAATCTCTGCAACTTATTGCTGCTTGTCTGTGTGTGTGCTTTACTGACAAAATAAAACAAATTGAATCAGCTCACACATGATAACATGCTCTTTCCTACCTCATCCTAATTGCTTGGCTAATTGATGTTTGTTGAACTTTCTCCATTTCATTGAGTGATTAGGTACAAAGCTAACAGTTGACATCTGTAGGCGCTTAACTGGCGTCTGTAATTACTGTTAATGTTAAATAATTGTTAGTTAATTGGAGTGGTAACTGACTGAATGGAATCCAGATTGTGAAGCAAAAAGAGACCTAGTTAAATAAACATACATTTTCGGAGAAAACAACATTTTATTACAAGGGAAAGAGGAACAGCAGGCCAGATATGGGAGGTCTGCAGGATGCTGCTTTGAGGAAATCTCATGCCAGACTCCAGTGTGGACACCACAAACTGCAGGTCTGTCAAGTCAGGGTCTCTGTCACCAGGACACTCCCATCCCAAGATTTTTTCTGCCTTATTTTGAACCGATTATCTCAATTTGTTGTTTCACAGCCCAATGCTGATAAGTCTTTCTTGAGAAAATCAAATACAGTTTAATCTATACAACAAAGACTCTCTCCAGAAGATATACACTCATGGGTTAGTAAATACTGCTTTTTTACTCACTGAGACTGGAATAGTTTGACTTCACTAAAATCAACAGCCTTAAATGAACTCTTAGGGGAATACAATCACCAGCTGATACTGAAGGCTACATTCATATCAGTCCAAATGGGCAGGGATGCCCAGAACACCACTTTCAACTGTTTCCCCCCACTATTTTGGTGAAGAAAAGCCAGTGCCTACTGGTGCTTGTACCGTGCTGGCTGGTTTATGGGTTTGTTTTACATTGCTAACTTAAAAATTATCAGTGAAGCCTTGGAAGCTTCCTGTTCTGTAAGATCATAAATTTTAGGATTTAATAATCTGAAAGTTGTTGGAAGAGGCTACTTTTGTCTTTCACCTGTCCCTGTGGGCACACTGGGGACATCACAGTATCCAGTGACCTCTCCCTGCAGATACTGAACAGCTCTGGCATCTCCCAGAACCAGCAACCCCCTCTGACTGCCACCTCCCAGCCAAAAACCCATCATTAACCACCAGCACCTCCACCATCAGGAGGGGGCATGGGAAGCTCAGGGATGGAAAGGAGCGCTTGTGCTCAGGAGATGCAGTCACAAAGGGATGTTATAGAATGAATTTGTTGCTCAGATAAAACCTTCATGGCATAGGAATAACTGCCTCACTCTTTTGTGTACCAGAACAAAGGACCATCTCAAGACACGTATTGACTTTTTTGTCTGCCCGACTCGGAAGTCAGCGTGAAGGGATGCACCGCTTCTTCTAATCTAACTCACAAGGACAAGAAACCTGGGTCCTTAAAACCCAAGGCTTGAAAAAGCTCGTCCCTCAGTCCCTCGCTAATGAGACACCAAACTTTCCACGGAAAACATTGAAAAGCCATTTGAAACCCACAAAGCAAAGGCACACCAAGCGGTCCGAAGCCACCAGAAAAGCAAGGAGACACCATGTTCAGGACATCACTTCGGGTGGGTGAGCCATCTTAACAACCACCAAAAGAATGAATTGTGCAGAACTGCTCATGGGATTCAGCGGTGCCTGAGGCTTGCTGGCTGATGGGTGGGTGCAGCACTGGGACTGCTCCGGAGCTGGGAAGAAGCATGTCAGTGAGAAGAAAGGGTAGCAACACAGTCTGCTAGGGCTCTGCCACCCTCACTGGGTCATTCCCACCCTCGAGTTGGAACACCTCAAGCCATCCTTTGAGAAGCCCTTTTGTCCTCTTACAGCCTGCATGAAGTGTTGTGGAGCCTGGGTCAAGCCAGTACCAACATTAAACACATGGATAAATCAGATGAAGGAACTCACTCACGTTGTTTGGTGCCATCTTCCCATGCCTGGAAGGATTCAAGGCCAGGTTGGATGGGGCTTTCAGCAACATGGTCTGGTGAGAGGTTGTGCCTGCCCAGGGCAGGGGGGGAGGAACTCAGTGCTGTTTAAGGGCCCCTCCAACCCAAACCATTCTACGGTTCTATGATCTGAGCCCATATATCCGTGGCACACGCGGTCCTTGGTTTAACTCATCCGTCAAACCTACTGGAGGGAGCAGCTTTGCTGAAGTGACAGTTCAGCTGGGGTTTGTCCCTCCGCAGAGGATGACATTGCTGCGCTTTTCCAATTGACATGAAATGTATTTGATAACAAATGCCTGGCAGAGCACATTAAGTTGTGAAGGGGAAAGGAGAGGAGGGGAGAGATCTCATATAAACAGCAAAACAATACAGCTTTATCTAATCTCTGCAACTTATTGCTGCTTGTCTGTGTGTGTGCTTTACTGACAAAATAAAACAAATTGAATCAGCTCACACATGATAACATGCTCTTTCCTACCTCATCCTAATTGCTTGGCTAATTGATGTTTGTTGAACTTTCTCCATTTCATTGAGTGATTAGGTACAAAGCTAACAGTTGACATCTGTAGGCGCTTAACTGGCGTCTGTAATTACTGTTAATGTTAAATAATTGTTAGTTAATTGGAGTGGTAACTGACTGAATGGAATCCAGATTGTGAAGCAAAAAGAGACCTAGTTAAATAAACATACATTTTCGGAGAAAACAACATTTTATTACAAGGGAAAGAGGAACAGCAGGCCAGATATGGGAGGTCTGCAGGATGCTGCTTTGAGGAAATCTCATGCCAGACTCCAGTGTGGACACCACAAACTGCAGGTCTGTCAAGTCAGGGTCTCTGTCACCAGGACACTCCCATCCCAAGATTTTTTCTGCCTTATTTTGAACCGATTATCTCAATTTGTTGTTTCACAGCCCAATGCTGATAAGTCTTTCTTGAGAAAATCAAATACAGTTTAATCTATACAACAAAGACTCTCTCCAGAAGATATACACTCATGGGTTAGTAAATACTGCTTTTTTACTCACTGAGACTGGAATAGTTTGACTTCACTAAAATCAACAGCCTTAAATGAACTCTTAGGGGAATACAATCACCAGCTGATACTGAAGGCTACATTCATATCAGTCCAAATG
>VZTM01033455.1:422418-466451 GCA_013400555.1 Jacana jacana | reverse complement strand
GCCACCCTGGCAAAGCCTCCGCCCGCCCCGGGAGAGGCGCGGAGCTTCCGCCCGCCGCGGCGGGGCCGCTCCTCGGGGTGTCGGGCGAGGGGAGACCCCGTTGACGCAGCCGGACGGGCGGGGGAGACGCCGTTGGCGGAGCCGGACGGTCTCCCCCCGTCCCGGAGACCGCGGCACACGAGCATCAGTGGCGACTGATGTTCCGCGGAAGCCAACCCAACCGAAAACATAGCATTTAGCAATTACCGCTTCCATTTTGTGTTGTTTAACGCAAATTCCATTTTTTTAAATGGAAAAAAAAAATGATGTCCCCAACTTCAGCCAGGGTGGCCGGCGTGGAGCCCCCCCGGGCTGGCTGCGAAGTTGTACCTACTGGGGACACGGGGCTCTGGGACATGCAGGTGGGACCAGGGACCTGCAGGGACTCACTTGACTCTTAATTCAAGAACCAAACGTTATGGTCAACGGGGAATGGGTTTCTGACTGGAGGCTTCTCTCCAGCGCCACACGCCATCAGTAACGGCCGCCACAGAGAACGAATGCACTGCTACCGTGTTCTGTACACGGTTATCCATCGAAGCACGGCGGTGGGAGCCAAATGATGTCTCCCCTAAAGCAGGCTGCTGGGAAGGAGGGGTGGGTTCTGCCTCTTGGCACGGCATCCCCGCACAACAAGGGGGTTCCTGGGATAGATGCTGAGAGAGGTCTTACGGGCTCACAAGGACACCGGATTTCAAAGGAGTGTTTTCAAGATTTCAGATCTTTAAATTGGTTTCTAATCAATACTGGGCTAGGAGTGCAGGTAGAACTAAACTCTGGTGGGCCCCACTTGGATTTCAGCAAAATCCTTAGAAATACAGTTGACATATCAGTACAACGTGCATCCGAAGAGACCCTTGGGATCATCCAGTCCAACCATCAGCCCCACTCTACAAAGGTCTCCCCTACACTAGATCCCCTAACACCACATCTCATCGACTCTGAAACACATTGAGGGATGGGGACTCCACCCCCTCCCTGGGCAGCCCATTCCTGTGTCTGACCACTCTTTCTGTGAAGAATCCTTTCCTAATGTCCAGCCTACAGACCCAACCCACTTCCACCCCTGCAGTGGGGTTCAGTCTGTAGGAGGTGACTGCTATGGAAAAGACAGCACCTACACTTGCCAGAAATCCAACCCAGGGCAAGGGCTGTGGGGGTGGGCTTGGCCTCAACTGAGCCAGGAGGACTGTCATGCACCCACGCACCCCAGGGGAGCTTGGAATGATGACCTCATGTCCTGGCCTAGTTCTGCACTCGCCCTGGGGAAGGGACACAGGTGATGTGTGATGAAGAGGTGCTGCCCTTCTCCTCCTTGGCGCCTTGGTGGGTGCGTGGCTCTGCGCTGTCCCCAAGGGGTGATGCAGTGACCTGGGTGCAGCCCCACACCGATGGCAGCAGCGGCTCCGAAGGCCGTGCCCGCAGCCAACACCGCAGCGAGGGAGGGGAAGGAGGGGTCTGGGGGGCCCACACAAGTAGAAGTGCTACACTTACAAGAAAACCTCCTAAGGAAACATTCCTACCAGTTACTGATGTAGAATTATAGGACTTAATGCAAATATTTCTTTGTTCCTCGGTCCAGCACAGTGTGACCCGTTTAGGAACACTTTTCCTCCTCGGCACTACATTATGGCTTTTCCAGAATTCCCATTTTTAGGAACAGTTGCACTGACTGCAATGGTTCCCAACGGGACACCCACGTGGGAGATGCACAACAGAAAGGACGCCGGTAAGGAGGGGATGAACGCGTCCACACCAGCCCCGCGTCCACACCGGGGCTGCAAATACCACAGTGCTTTCAGTGGGTGTCTCAGCAGGAGAGGGAATGCTCTGGTAAAACTGTGAGAAATTCTCTTCATCAGAAAATGAGAAAAATCGTGGCCAATTTCAGACCCCAGTTCTAGCAATGGAAGTAAGGGTTCTTCGAAGCCGCTCCCCACAGCAGGGGGGTCCCTAGATTTCCCTCAGATTTCTATCTAAGCATGGATGTTTGCTGTTAAAGTTTCATAGATTTTTGCATCTCCTAATAAATATATACCATGAAGAGTCATCTTGTGCCATCAGAGAGGTGGTTCCCCACCTCCTCCTCTGGGAACCCAGCAGAGATGGCTTCACCTCTGGGTTCTAGAACAAACAGTGGAGTGGCCAAAAGCCATTGCAGTTGACCGGTTGCTCTGCAAGCTCAGTGAAGGAAATGCACGGCCTGAGTGCCACTTCCAGTCTCCACCATTAATGGAAGCATTAAACTGGCAGAGTGTTCCCTGCACAACAGCCAGAGGAGCTGGGGACCACACGGACGGTGAGATGGTACCTGACAAGGAATTGAATGCGCAGTGTTAAGGTGTGGCAGCTCATATGAGCACTTTGGTCAAGACTTTCTACATCCCAGCACAGTAAGAACTGGTTTAATTAAAGCCTAGACTTCTCACAAGACTTTAATTTGATAAATTTAGCCTGGATTAAACTACAGGCTTGTCTGTACTGGATTTTTCAAACGTTAACCACATGCCACACCTGAAATCTCAGCGTACACAAAATCAGAAATGCATGTACCTACTCATCTCCCTCGGGCTGCTAAGGTCTATTGGCAGGGCTGTGGGCCTCATTATGTTCATGATTCGTACCTTAGAGATAAGTCAAGGACCTCTGTTTTCCTGCTAGAACATCATACATGCACAAAATGCGTTTTGTAATTCCAAATGAGGAGTTTGGAATTTAGGAATTCACCCAAAGCCAAATTAAATCAAAGAGGGAAAAAAACCCCACCCACTACTGCCTCCTAATGATTTCCATGGCCTTTGGATCAAGCTTCCCCCTCTCTTGACAGCAGTACTTTCCTGTATTTTAGGATGCGCCGGGATGGCTCTGTGAAATCTGCTGTCTCTTATCTTTGTGGGACCTTGCCAGGAATGTTTTCATCTGCCTGTGGTCTCTGTCAGCGTCGACATTTGTTTCTGCCACAACAACAGCCAAATGAAGTGCATTGAACTTGGATCAAAAGCGATTTCAAGTTCTTTCGGCTCTCTGAAAGAGGTTTTTCAGCTCCAACCATTTTATAAAAATGACCTAAACCCGCCTAGACAGCAGGCAGAGAAGCAGACATTTGTTTCCAAGTCGTAGAGGAATTCCAAAGAAGAATTACCCATCTCTGGCACAAGGAGCAAATGAATATTGAAATTACAGCAGATTATATTGGATTAAATTATTTATGGCAAACCTCACCTCACCTGGAAGGTTCTGCAGCTTTTTCCTGGCAACATGAAAATGGGATATTCCAATTCTTTGGTATTCTGTGAAAGACTGGAAACATTTATGTTTCCATTAAGTTGCTAATCTTTCCAGAAGACATGACGGTGTCTGAGTTTGGAGCGTGATTACGATGCCTTATAAAGTCCCCATAATGCTTTGAAAACACACATCATTTTGTCCATTACTGGATAGGAGATGCAGGTTCTTTTCCTCAAGAAAAGAATTTATTGAGCCATCAGGGAAGTTTTATGACTTTGAACAGCAAGCCACGGCATAACGTCCCAACCAGAAAGTACTTAAACTCTAATGCTTTAAAGAGGTTCACGTAAAGGACCTGCTCTTGAGAGTGGCCTAAACAACAGCAAAATCACCACGGGTTGATGCCATAAAAGGGTAAATAAAGGTAAATTGTGGGGAGGCCAGGTTTTGCCAGGAGGCCAGACTCAGGGCTGCTGCATGTGCAGCCCCAGCCCCCGTGGGGTCCTGGCAGCAGATGAGAGTGATGCTTCCCTGACGGCCCTTCAAGCCCAGAAAGAACATTCGTGTGCTTTCTGCTAAGGTAAGTGTCCTGGGTCGAGAGACACGGGACTAATTTTTCTTGAAATGCTGGGAAAATTGCACTTTTAGAAGACTCTAGTGTCTGAATTTATGAAAATATTTACTTTATGGCCAGCCAGGCTCTGTGAGATTCAAGGTCTCGGTGTTTTCCAGCCTCGCCAGGTGCAGGGACGAGGAGGAGCAAGGCCTGGGCATTTGACCCAGACCAGCCAACAGGATTATTTCATGCCATGAACGTCACATTCAATATCAATTCGAAAAGTTTGCTGTGTAACGGGCTCTCCCTTGATGGTGGCGGGTCCAGACAACTCCTTGCCCTGGTGCCAGACCCCTGAGCCCTTCCTTTCCCCCCAAAGCCCTTGCACTCGCAGTGTCCCACATTGGCTGTCCCTGCTGGGAGCGCAGGGCTTCCTGCTGATAGAACTGGCCGAGTCTAATTCTTGTATATCTTATGTCAGCATAGGGATTAATACTGGTTCTTTAGTATTATTCTTCATGATTTAGCCTTATTCTATTAAATCAGTTTACGTTTCAACCCTTGTGTTTCTTTGTGTTCCCCGATTCCCCTTTCCTGGGTGGGGAGGGGTCATTTGGTGATAGAGTAATTAATTATCTGAACGACAATAAATCGTTATGGGGTTTCTCAAATCATAACAGTGAGGCGGGGGAAAAGGGATACAAAACGTAAACCCACTTTTTAGGAGGAAGCAGAACTCCTGGACTGCATAACCTCTACCACTGGGGAGGTTCTCCCTGGCAGTAGAGCTTTTCACTTGACAAGGCAGAAAACTTTTTTTGTGAGAGTGTATTAATGACAGTGCAACTTTTTTATTATTTTTATTTTTCTGCAGCATTTGCAAAACTAAAACACTTTGTAATCCCTTCTTTTATGCAGAACAGATTGCAGTTTTAAGCAGAGGCCCATAAACTGCAGGTTCAAAGAAACCTGAAACTAAATTAGCATAAAAGCTGGAATTCTCATTTAGAGGAACAGCAAGGCAACTGCTCTGCAGGCAGTTTTATGATACGGGTTTCAAATGGAAACAAAGATAAAAAGTGGGGCTCAGGGAACAATAGGGCTGCTCTCTCTTCCCCATCCTTATGGGCCTGGACCTATAAAACATACATAAAAAGTGGTCTCCACTGCTTCCAAGGACAGGATTTAGCCCGGTTTTGCATGCCTAGAAGAGGTTGGATAATTTCCTCAACCCAGGCACTGCACCAAAGAGAAACCTTCACTGTCACAGAATCATAGAATGGTTAGAGTCTACAAGTATGAAGCCATTTCTTCCCTGAAACTCCTCCATATGGTGTGAAATCTTTGAGGTGAACACCACAATCACCTGTCTTTCCCTCTGCCAATGGCTGGGGTTGGAACTCAGTGATCTCTGCGGTCCTTTCCAACCCAAATCATTCCATGATTCCCCAAACACATTCTTGGCCCTAATTTCTCAACAGAAAATACACTAATTTTGTCTCTTCTCCAGTATACCTTCCTGTGGTTTGAATTCTGCATTACTCAATAGACGATGAAAACACAGGTTAGCTGGATTTAGTTCCTCAAGACCTTATTGGGCTCTGGAGCTGCCACCTACACTGCACAGTCCAACCAGGAACATTTGTAAGGTCCTATCACTGAGTAAGAAGATAAAATATAAATTCTTCCCCATCCACTAGCACTCCTGTGAGTACACTTCATAAATGAACCACTTTTAAGCTCTGGCCATTATCTTCCCCTAATTTCTGCCTGCTAGCAGGTTCTGCAACTGGAGAAGTATTTCAAATTAATATGTCTGTCAATATCTGGGTACTGAATCAACTAATAAGAGAGAAATATTTTTCATTCTCTTCTTCTTAGTCAGAAGAAGAGAGTTTCTTATCACTGAATAAAGCATCCATTATTGCATGCTGTAATCCCATTCTGTCTTTCAGGTCCTTTTTTTGCCCAGGAACTGCTGAATCAGCACCATAAACCAATCAAGTAATTTCTCTCATTTTCTAACATTCAGGCAAAATAATGAAAATCACATCTCATTTGATGAGGAGAATATACGACAGAAGTCTATTCTTCCATGGATAATTTTAAAAGAGGTATGCCAAGTAAAGAAATAGTATTGCAAAAAACATGGAGCTAATGTAGGGTCTCTTCTGCTGAACAGATAAATTCCATTTTTGACTGTCATCTCCTATTTAGAGAGTACATTATGAACAATAAATCTGTACATTTAGCCAGCTTCTAAACAGTGCAAAGACATTAACTTGGCAAAAGAATGACCATTGCTTTGATGAATGAAACGTTCCCCTGAAATATTCATGTACAGTATGATAATACCCAATTGATAACGAAAACCACCCCACCCCGCTGCAGATTTAAATAACTGAGACGTGGTGAGAGAAACCGAGCCCCATCCACGAGAGGAGTTATTATGGCACTGTTAGGAGAACCAACAAATGAGAAAAAAAAAAAAGCTTGATAAATATTTTCCATAGCAAAACACAATTGGTTTCAGTGGGATACAGCTCTGTTTCTCATTAGTTATCCTTCACTTGTCAGACAAGTTCCATATTTCACTGAAACCCACTGAGTATTCTTTATAGTTTGTTGGGGAAAGTGGCTATACATTTAGCACGTTCCCTTTATGCTGTGTGTTTTCACAGGTCTTTCTTTAAAACACACCGCACAGGCTTTTGCTTCTTTCCCTTAGGATGGTGGGGTTCGACATCCAAGAAGAGTTTAAAAGCAGGTAACAAGTCATCACTTTTGAAGCTGCAGAGCGACTGGAGAGGTGCAATAGCCCCAGCAGCCATTATCAGTGCCTGCCAGGGTGCCACGGTATCAAGTTATATGATAAAGCACTCAGCTGACACCAGAAAAATAATCATTCTCTCTCTCCTGCACCACCCCCTTTTTCACAAGGAGGCTTTTTACACTCATTAAATGCAACCTTATCTCTGAAAGACTGCAATCCTCAGCAAATGACAAGTGTGCCTAATCTCATTTTCTGACAAGCGATTCTGACAGCACCTTCCTTTTGATTTCTAAGACACGTAGCTAGACATATATTAATCTGTCAGTCATTGCCCCTAGGAAGGATGGAAAAAAAGGGAGAGACAGAGATGAACATTTGTGAATGTGAAGGGAACAAGGCAAAAAAGGACTAAGGGTCCTTTTCTGGCTATTTTAAGCAACGCAACCGTGTTTCTTCACTCCTCCCACCCCAACGTGGCACCCAAGCCTCTTTGGCACAGCAGAGCCGCAGCTCCACACCTCTGCAAGGGGAGACTAACACACATTTTATTTAAGGTATGAGTCTGGCCCAGCAGCTACACACCAGGAGTCAGCAGTGGGCATATTTTCAGGTTTTCCCTGCTGTGGAAAGCAGTTGGACTCTCATTTCACTTCTTTGCGCCTCAAGTTTTCAGCATGGGATGTAAAAGCATTGCATAAAATCCAAGTGTTATTGTCACCACAGTGCATATTTCAGTTACAGACATGGGACTTCCCAGTACTGGTCCTATAAACCATTGAGCCTTAATTCTGAATTTACAGATTACAAAGTGTTCTGCAATAACGCCTTTATTTATTTATTTTCAGCAAGAAAAGCTTTGTTGCTCCAGTCACCATAAGCCCCTGCTGGCCTGGGTGGCCAGCCCAGCCACAACACATTAGCAGAGATGGGCAAAGGCAGGTTTGATAAAAGCATCAAGATGGAAAGCCTCAAATTGTTGTCAGGCCTTAACAGGCCTTAATTATGTAGCAACGCTCAAAGTGCTCTAAAACACAGGTGTTGAGGACGGGGTGCCGCGTCCCGGAAAGGTGCAAACCGGAGAGACTCATCGAGACGGAGTCAAGCTGATGCTACGAAAAGGCAGGAGTTCCAAGAACTCCCAGCTGTAGGGCGAGAAGATGTATTTGAAAACTGAGAACCTTCCGGGGCCCTGACAATACGTGGAAAATCAGGGCCCCGCAGATGGCGTTCACCAAGTGGGCAACGTCTGGGCGCTTTACGCATGAGGTGTGATGGGTACTGGTGAGCACAGGGAGGTGGGACAGGAGGCTGGTAGGCAGCTACGGAGCTGCAAAGGAATGTAAAATAAATGAGATTCTACAAATGGGACCCAAAGGAGGAAAGACAATCAAGTGAGGTGGGAGGCAGCGTTCTTTATCTCACACGGACCTGTTAGTTATGTTCCTCATAAACACACCTTCTCCCTCTTAGCATGTGATATTAATCATCATCATCATATTAATATTCCTACCCACCAAAGGCTAAATTAGAGGGAATTACACCCATGTGCTGACTCACATGTGCTTGCAGACCCCCCCACCCCCGGGCTGGCACCCCAGCCCTCTGCCTGAGGACGTCCCCGGCGTCACGGCTCCCACCTTGGCCGAGTTTGGTCCCCTCTCCTAAGAGCCGCTCGCCGCCTCCTCTCCCTTCTGCTGCACCCAGTTAAACTACAGGAGAAACTTTATTGTTCATAATGGGATAAGAGAAAAAAAAAATCTTTAAATGAAAGCAAAGTACAAAGGGGCCCAAATCCAATGCTTTAAAGCAATGCCATTTTCATAGTAATACAGTCATTAAGCACTTGTTTGATGGTGCAAAAAGTAGGCCAAGATCTTTGCTAATACATTTTATTAATCAATACCTGCACTCAAAACTGGGAACAATTAAAATTTTCCTCCTCACTCAGACAAAGCAGCATAAAGCTTGTGATCTACTTAAGGAGCTTGCCACTCAATGGAAAGATGAAAAGACTTCTTTAGTTTTACTTAAGAGCCGAAATGATATTAATACTTCAAGTGTTTAGGATCCGGTTCTCGGGAAGACAGTCAATTAGCAGTGGCAGGAAAGCTGCCCGCCGTCACTGAGCCCCTTCCTCACGTTTCCACACCAATGTCATCACAACTGGAAAACACACAATACATTCTGGAGTTCAGTGAGCCTGAAAATAATACTGGAGATATTTCCTTTGCCACTCAGAAAGCTTTAATAAATTAGCCCAGCAGAAACACACATCCACTGCTGATACACCTTATAAGGATAAATGTAAACCTGACACTTGCATAGTTTACATTTATGGCAGCTTTTTTATTAAAAAAAGGATTTTCTAGTTGCATCTGAGCTTCAGGATGTAGATAAGAAGGCATAGACAGAAGTCATCTCCTTCTATGGAGGAAAAACAGTGGGGGGAAACCAGGGAGTTCACTGTCCAGACCTCTGGCTTTGGGAAGGTGAGACTTCTCTCACAATGAAGGTAGCTGATATGGGCATCAAATAAGAGAAAACTACCTAAAATCTGCCCAAAACACAACTCTGTCCCTGCAGCAGGGGCCAACATCACCTGAAGGACAACACTTATCTCTTTTCTGTCTCTTGGGACCTCCAGAAATACATCTTGCTCATCGTCCTGATGGGCCACGGGCCACCCATGTTGGCACATCTTCCCTGCACCGACCCACTCCAATGTTTGGGCTCCAGGAAAGACTTTTGAGAGGTGTCTCGTGGCATGAGGTACAGCACAACCATATGGGAGGAGAGACTCCTTTGCAACCCAACAGGCAGGACAACGAACAGGAGACAAAGGACATGGTTATTTCCCACTCCTCAAGGAAGGAAAATGCTGCCCAGCTCCATCTACTATTTGATCCTCCTGTGAGAGCAGAAACTCATCCAGGACCTCACACCCTTCTGCTATGGAATGAAAGGGCCCATGTGTTGACCTTACAGCATGAAAGAAAGCATGGACACACTTTTGTGTTTAAAGCAAATAGTTTTTTCATATGATCATTAACAGAAACGTAAGTATAAATGACCTTTCCATTTGTATCACAAGAAATAATCAGGCTACTGTTGCAGTCAAAAAAGACTGTTTCTCCCTGGTCATCATTCTGGAAACACTGGAGATCAATTCATGTCATAAAGTTGAGCACTTGTGGTAAAGTGCTGCCTACTTTCATTCAGCCTTGAGCCTACCAGCACCTTGCTGGTTCCAACCCACTTATCAAAATTGTATGAGGGCCTTGTGAATACTTTCCTCAAGGCTCCCGGTTCTCTTTCTCTACATCTTCACCTGGGATTACATTGCTCAAAGCACTGTGGAAGGTCACGGTCCTCAACACAAAAGGGTCAGCAACAAAATAAGCAGATGGATTCTGCTCTAGTCCAGCCTCCATCCACACAGCCAGATCTCTCAGAAAGTCCTGATCTAAAGTCCGCTGAAAATAAAATCCTTGTAACAGAAGAAACAATTTTTACTAGCTCTCAAATGCTGTTTTCCTTTCATTTAAGATTCTAACAAAACCTAACTTCTTTGTCTCTCAAGCTCCCTTTATCTCGTTCACTTTTAGCTGTCACATAAAGTCAATTGGCTGCACCTCTCTGCTTGATAAAGACATGCCAAATGTTCTGCTGTGTCTTTAATGAGGAGGTAGATAAGACATAGTCCAACAAGGTGCTCAACACTTTGACCCCAAGCTAGCAAAGCACTTAAATACCTGCTTAACTTTAAGCAAAAAGAAGCTCTTTTGAAGCTAAGGGGGCTGTTCTGGCATTCAGACTTAAGCATCATTTTATAAATTTCACTGGATTAAGGAGAGCCTTTGCCTGCTTGAAGCACAGTTACTGGGAGAGCAAAAAAAACCCCAAAAGTTAGAACTACACAGCTAAGTTAGTGAGAGTCAGGACTGCAGAGTTTCAAGATAAATTATGGAAAGCCTCTCTATTATTAATTAACGTGTCAGTCCTGTTGTGTGCAATATTGGAAGTGTTGTTCCTGTGTTGGGGGGAGCAGGCAGGTTCATATGCTGCTGGAATGTAACGTTTCATAAATGGGATGAACACATGAATGATCTGCAAGGGTGCAGGCTGGGCGCTTACTGCCAAATAAAGGTTCAAATTTACAAGCAGAAAGGGACAAATACAAAATAATACAAATAAAAATTAATCACAGGAGGTCATGGAGAGGAAGCTGAAAGAGTAAAACTGATACCAATGCTGAGCTATTGTTCCTGGGATGCAGTTAATCAGTTGATCTATATCCAGTCTGGATTATTCCAGGCATTACAGGTGGAGGTTGTGCTTTGAGAACCAAATATAATACATGAGAGTCATGATAAAACTTTAACCTGTTTTGATAATACAGCTCCATGTTCCACTCTACACACACCTCTAAGAAAGGCTGCCAGATCTTATCACAGTTAGGTATTCATCTATTTGTTCCTGTAAAGTCTTAAAGTCTTTTCTCTTCCCTTCCTCCCCCCCCCCCCCTCCTCTCTTTTTTTTTTTTTTTTTTTTTTTTTAATAATTCACTTCTTCTAAAGAGGAGCTGATTTAATGTAGGGAAGAAGCTGCAGCATATCAAAGTGCGAATGGAAAAACAGATGAGGAGATAATGTTTGTTTAACTGAGATGGAAGAGTTATTTTAGAAATATTTTATACCATTCTGAAAGCACTGAGTACTATTTTATGCCTCTACCTGAGGAATAAAAGTCCTAGTTATGAGTCCAGCTGTACATATTTCAGTAGCAAAGCGAGATTGTAACAGATACATAAACGTTTCTTTAAAAAGTGGCTCAAGTGGATTTTTCACAAGTAAAACACCAGCAACCTGAATTTTAATATAATCCTCAGCATTTCGGTGGAGCACTTCGTTAATCTGTAAAATGCTACAGAAAACAGAGCATAAGTCATTCCCATTTAGCCCTGTGTCACCACCACTTTGGCAGCCAGGAGGCAAGCGGCTGCCCTGGGGCTCTGCAGTTCATCTCGGTGCGGATGGGGCTGGGATACACTAAAGGTCAAGCTTAGCTCTCTCTACTTCCATGTTTTGCAAAATTTCTGACATGTATATGATGCTTGGGGCTTACAGCTAGTTATTTCAGGAGTTTTAGCTGATTTATAAATTGCTGCTATGTAAACAACAAGAAAGAAGATGATCATTACCAGGCTGAGCTTCTCAGTCTATAGAATATGACATGTGTATGATAATTAAGACTTTCTACTTAGCAGCATGTTGGCAATATTACGGCATGAGCCTCTTTGTATCACTCAGGATGTAGGCAGAGGAGACGACTACAAAAAGCTGCCTGAGCTGGGTTTATTTTAAGAGGCCTTCAGACCAAAAGCCTCATCTCTGCCTTGGACCTGGCAGGAGAGCTCCCAAGAAGTCACCCAGGCTCCCTTTTAAAATGCTGTTAGCACATACGAGAGTTTTCCTCTTCTTTTTAGTTCAAAGTCGTCTGGGAGAGACAAAGAAACAAAGTGCCGGGGTCAGTGGAAATTTCTGACAAAGACTTTCCTTCCCGGCACACACAGGGACAACCCCACCAACTGTGTCAGGCTTTGCACACACACACCCCCCTCCCCAAAATGACAAGGCAAAGGTCCTGATTAAAGGCCCTCTGGGGGGGGGACAAAAGATAGCCCAGGACTTCAAAGTCAACACACTGCTGGACAGCGGGGAGGTCCCTTTTTTCCCCCTTTCTCCTTTTAACTTAAGCTCCTGCTGGCTGTGGAGGGGCTTCTAATTGCATTTCACAGAGGCTGAACAAAATGTGGTCTTGTCTTGCACACAGCAGCGGCCCTGGAGGACGCGGGACGTGATGTGAGGTTTCCGAGCAGGAACAAAAGGAAGTTTACCATGTCGGCAAGCCATGCCGAGCACACGGCGAGGGTCTTGCCGGCTTATTTGCATGTGGCCACATTTCTAGGTATGAGGGAACAGCGGTGGGTTCTCACAGGAGTGGTGTGGCAGGGTCCCTCCCGGTGGCTTTGAACGGGGGGCACCTGCAAACTCACCCCGGGGGAGTGGGGCAGGGCTTGATCCAACACACGGCACCCGTGGAAAGCTGGGCACAGCGGAAAGTGGTTGCCTGGCCCAGTGGAGTGAACATCCCCTTTTGTGCTGGGGAAAAAGAACCTTTGCTCACTGACCCATGTCTGGACGTGGAGACACTGGGGGTTTCTGACAAATTGTAATCTCGATCGAATGACACCCAGGATGATCTCAGCAGCCTAATTAAAATCCTCCCAGTGCCTCTATAGCTATGGATCAGTTGAAAGAAAGGGTTTGGCTGAAGCTCGATAGATTTATTGGAAGCACAAGAAAGTGGTTTGGTTTTGGGGGAATGGGAAGAAACCCCCAAGCCAGATGCAATACAGGCAATGCCGTGCAGTGCAGAGATGGGGCATGATTTAAATAGAACACAGAAGCATAATGGAACCAACATTAGTGTTGGCCATCTTACCTTCCATTTCTAATGACAAAAAAGGTCTGCATTAGTATGCATGAACAAAAAACCCTCTCATCCAAAAAATAAAACAAGTCAATAAAGTCCGATCCCTTTAACATTTGATAGTCTCTCTTTTCCGCTCCCCTAATGAGATTTGCTTTCTCATTCTTTTTCTTTTGCATTCAAATTTCAATCTGCAACAAATTTTCCACATTATAGGATGAACCATGTATCTCTTTTCCCACATTGCACAACACTAGACCCAACACAATACATCAAAATCCCGACAAGTAGCATTTCTCCCCTGTTCCCGCTGCGATGGCAGACAATGGCACCCCGAGCCCCGGGTGCCCACGCAAGAGAATTGGGCCTCGAATGAGGTTAGTTAGTCACTGCTGATTCATGATGCATTTGAGATTTGGATTAACAAACCATTCATCCTCAATCCCTTGCACACAGGCCCATGTTTCTACCAGGACTAGGCTTTCCTTTTCTGTGTGTGTTTACTAACTGACAATAGTGGAAAGCCTCGTATTCACATCCGTATTATAATAAATGCATTATAAATGAGTAAGTAGGAAACAGTAAGGAAATGATGTTTTACTTTTAAATGCTAATTATGGAGCCCTGGTGCAGTTAATGTGTAGGGTGTTCTGTCAATTTTTAATGTTTATGCCAAGTGTAGTCTTCAATTTAACATGAGCTTTTAATCCTTTGAGTACTAAATTGCCTTTTAATGCTTGCAGCACAACATTGTGTTTGCACAAAGTCAGGACTGAAAAATGAATTTACTACAAGATATGTGCATGTATGGCGGGGGGAGGAAGTACAAAGGACAAGAGGGGTTTTTTTAATGATGTTGTTGGAATGGTAGAAGAGGAAGGAACTGCTTTCAGGATGTACCTGGCAATTGTTTGCAGTGGCAAGAGACTCCTGTTGATTTAGTATCTCTGTTGAAGCATTTTTTGACAAAGCTCTTTCAGGATCAAACAGTTGATCCAAAAGCTATACCAAAAATTCATGGTTCACACCCATAAGGGAAACTTTGAGAAAAATACTGTGAAAGGAATTACCACAAAGTGATAACTGCACATTCAGTATGACAAAGTACCTATGAAGAGAGAGAGTTTTTCAACTGGCTTAAAAGAAACACCAGTAACAGCACTGCTCTGGAGAAGGTATGTTATATCCTCATTTCCTGGGCTGGGTGGTTTGGTTTTCCTTTTCAGCTGGTTTATGATGATGGGTACAAGGGGACTCCCAGTTCCCAGCCTGCTACAGTTAGTAATGGGGCAGCAGCACAAGAACCCCAGGGCTGAGGATGCTGGAGAGACAACCAGAACCCCTGTGTGCATGCTCCCAGAGCTTCTCTGCCAAGGGCCAGCATCCTCACTCGCTCCTGCTGGCCAGGATCCAGCCAACTGGACAAACCCTGAGACAAGCTCTGTCCCCTATCACCAGTGCCTCCCGCCTCCCTCCCACACACACTGGGATGTCGGGGAGCTAAAGCAGCTTGAGAGGCTAATCCCTACTTATCTCCTTGGTGAACAGACTTTTTAAAATGACACTGTTCGCATGCTTAAAGCTCCAAATTTGACTTTCCTTGACAGCAGCCATCTCAGGAATCCCAATGAGGTTTATTTTTGGCAGTTGAGCCTTCACAGAATCCGCTCCGCTGCGCGTACGGTTTTCAGTGCACCAATACAATTCTGCAGAGGAGTCAAACTGGAGACCTGAGGATTTCTGTACATCCTGATAATGTATCTTCAGCATTACTCCCAGGTTAGACCCAGAGGGCAAAAGCTAATCAATTAAAATTTCTCCTTCCTTTCTCTCTTCCCCCACACCTGCACCATCCATAAGATTTTTTTTTAGGAGACCTGGCGGGTATTTGAAACCAGCTTTCCCTCTTCCAGCATCATCCCGTATGTGACAACGTGCACTTTACACTGTCCACCCCAATCATGTGGCTTTATGGGAAGAAGCATCTCTCTGCTTTTCAGTGATCAGCCAGTCACAGGGACCAGCAGCCAGGAACAGTGAGAAACACGGGGGAAACTGCTTTCTGGTTAAATACTATGGCATTTTAAAATGCCTGTAAAGGAAAACTTTGCTAATTACAAGTGAAGCTAGAGCTGACAAATTCAACTGCCAGAGGTAGAGAGATAACTTTTAAATGTTACTTTTTAAAAAAACTGCAGCTGAAATTAACCTATAGGCCTTGCACTAAACCCACATAAGTTGAACTGAAGCACAGGAAAAGTCTTGCCGTGTAAAACCAGCAAAACACTGTGCATTAAACACATGCACAACTGAAAGCCAAATCAAACCAGACTGAGGCTAAGGATGAGGAGAGATGCACAGCCCTGTGCCAGCCGAGCCTCCCACCGCCTTCACCCCACAGTTACCCAAAAACCTCACTTCCCCCCCAAGATTTTCTGTAAACCACAGAGCGTTGACCCTTTGATTTTTCTTGTCATGACATCGTTTCTTGATCACTTTACTCAAAGCCTGGTGCTCAAAGGCAGGCTCTTAGGCCCAGATTTATCTCATCTCACCAAGACATTCTGGCCACAGTCTAACAGTAAGTTTTATTCTATATTGAATAGAAGGGACAGGTACCTATAAGGCTACCATCCAATAAAGCATAATCCATACTTTAAAGAATCAAAATATATGTCCTCATTTGCTCAGTGGCTTTAATCTGGTGATTTAATTTATGCAGATAAAACTGAAATAGATGCCAGTTTTAAAGGCCTGGTCTTCAAATACTGGTGTTGCATTTTGAGAGAGGGGAAAAAGCAGAATCCACTGGCAACGAAGGCACATCCCACCCTGACACACACACATACACCACCCTTCGGAGCACTATCTCATTCATGGAGCATCATCTCGTTCAGGAGGAGGACATGGCTGTCTGGGTCTAACTGAGCTCTCCATACTGCTATAGGCCATATGGTCCACACATTTAAATATTCCTGTACTGAAAGGCTTAGATGTCCAAGAGGAGGATTTGAAAAAGAAACCCGTCTTTTCAAATGGGATGGACGGAAAAGCAGGGCTGGGAGGACAGGACACGCTGGAGCCCAGCAACGGTGACAGAGGGGATGGGGACACACGCGCTCCCTGCTGGGCTCAGACCTCAGCCCTGACACACTGTTCTGTAGGTGCCTGAAGGCAGGAAACCCACTGCCACGAGACACCTACCACTTCTCAAATACTTTAAAATACGGGAACGGGATGTTACATATTTACAGCACGTTTTGCTTTGCCTTACCTTTCCAAGCCCTCTTCCCCAGGTTTGGTCTTTTTCTTTCTCTCCCCCCGACCCGCTCAGGGTTTTTAATCCTACCATTCAAAGTTGCCTTTTTCTCTTCTCCTTTCCATGCCATCAAGGTGTACGGTGCCTCTGTTCGATCTTGTTCATTAATGTATCGAGGCATCTCATTTTGTATTACTTCCATATCTTGATGTCATCTAAAGCTTTTTATATAGTGAGAGAAATTACAAGGTTTATAATTTCCCTCGTACATGAAACAAAAATGATAAAGCATGAAATTGCAGAGCTGTGACTGATTTCCTCTGAAAGTTCAGCAACTTCCAGCAGCTGCAGCAGAGATGTGGCTGGTTTTGGTCTCTGCCTTCAGGTCTGTGCTGTCTGTGTGTGCACGTATATAACAATAAACTTCTATATGTATTTTATATATGTCAAATCAAATACATCACACTTGGGTGAAAAGCAACATTAAAACACCAGACAAATCTCTTCTGAGAGGATGCAGCATGTCTGTCCTACATTTGGAATTACACTGGAATTTTGTAGACCACCAGACAGCTCTTTAATAGCTCCTGTTTGGAAAAGCTGATGAAAGAGGGGATTCAGTTTACCCACACCTGCAAAACTGAGCTTGGAGGAATAAACACTCAGCAAGAAACTTGTGAGTCTTTGTGCACCTGCCTAGGGCAGAAGCACCGCAGCACTAGCTTTACACCTGGGCTTTCAAACACATCTTGCTTTTGACCAGGCTACTGCTCCAGCAGCTCTAAATTGCTGTCTGGGTCTCCCAGGAGAGTCTGAGTAACCCGGCTCCTGGCAGCATCCAAGCCCTGGAATTCACGAGGCACAGAGAAAGCTCAGCACCTCTCAGGAACAGATGAGATCAGGCCAAAGTCACTCAAAGAACAACAGCAACCTAGGTATCAGCCATTGAAGGCAATGCACAATCAGCCTCTCAAAACATGTAACTAATGACGAGGGAACTGTAGCCCTCCTGACGTCCTACTGAAGACCAACAGGAATTAAATCTTTCTAATTAGTCATCATTCATCCAATATCTTCTGCACTGCTGGTGTCAGACAATTACAAATGCTTTGGAGGTGCCAGGATCCCCATCCCAGATGTCCAGGACACTGTGAGGTCAAACCTTGTGTCCGTGGCAAGGTCGCAGCGGCCCAGCGCCGCCTACTCCTGGGCTTGTCAGCTGCGCTAATGAGGGCCTGCAGCTTGCCACCAACTCACGGCTGCCAAAGTCAGCTGTGGAGTCAAAAGAAACCTTCCCACTGTGGGATTTCTCCATGAAGCCAGATCCCTCCCCGTAAGCCAGGATTTCAGAGAATACAACGTCCCTATTGCATTGCCCTGGCATATCATGTGGCTGGAAGCCCTGCTCTCTCCCCACCCCCTTTTCAGCTGCCCTAGGTCTCTGAGTGTGAGTGTCTCTGCCTTTCATCTCCACAGCACACGAGAAAAGAGTAAGCCCTTTAAAAAACACTTTTGTTAAAGCGTTAATACACAGTGTTTGTGTGACACTGCCTATTGTTTAACTAGCCACAGTATGCAGTATTGAAGGTAACTCAGTCTCCAGGCAGGTTTTAACACTGGATGCCATAACTGTTATTTCACAAGAGCTTTTTAGTGCCACCTCAGTTCCCATCACACACAAAAACCCACATCCCTGCTCACCCAGCTGATTTTCACCCGCAGAGAGCATGGGGATGGAGCAGGCCAGGGCTACAGATGCCAGAGGGCACCCGTGGAAGTGCCTGGCATCCTGCTCCACACAGTGACGGTCCAGGTCCAGCATTCCCAGACAAGCCCGTTATCATTCCACATCCTCTTACACCTTGGGGGTCTTCACTTTTCCAGCCAAGGAGCCACGTTGGGCTGGCACCCGAAAGGCACGTACCAGTTAAGTGGCACTGTGTTGCAAATCCATCCCTGTTTAAATGTTATGCATGTATAAATATCCTTAGAAAGTTTCGAGCACATCCTCTAGTACGGTAATAGCTTTCAAACAGCCGTGAATTTCCCTAAATCATTTTTACTGCTCTGGTTTTGAAGGAAGTGTAAATATTGTTGGCAAGAAATACAGCCAGCATTCCAAGGGCACGTTCCGCAGGCCAAGCTGTGCAGGCCTGGCCGCTGTAACCTCGGGGCCACTTGCCTTTCTGGAAGGCTTTTCACCCATCAACCTGTTTAAGTGAATTTAATAAGGGAACTTAAATCATCCGACGACAAATTTTTCTCCTTTATTTTTGAGCAAATCTGGAAGGCACATGAGCTCAGGAGAGCTATGAGACAGTTGAGAATGGCAAGGAGATCAATAAGCGAGCCTGATGGAACGCCAAATTTGCCTTATGCCAGCCTTGCATATGGACTGGAAGCCTGTACATTTGCTTTGAAAAAACTGTCATTGAGCAATTCGGGTATTGGGGCTTTATGTTATTGCATTGCCTAAGAGCCTTAGCCATGAACTTATATCCTGGATATCTAAAAGAAAAAGACAGTCCCTGTCACGGAGTTGCTCGTTCCGTATCCAAAGACATTCGTTGCCCAACTGAATTCAGGCTAATGCATCACATTTATCTCCTAAAAGCGTTCACAGGAGAAATGAAAGAGCAAACAAAATAAACCCTAATGTTACCTGTGAATTAAATATATGCTGTCCTTTACTACTCGGTATTTTCCACCTTTGCTGTTCATAAAAAGCCAGCCAGAGAGCCTGAAGTTTCTTTGCTGGTAATGATGAGTGAAGGCTGGATTCTTAACTCCGTGATCCTTTAGAAATTGCCCGTGTCTGGTATATAGGGAGAGTCAGCACCTCCGTCTGTTAGACTGTCACACCTCTTGTTCAGGTTTCTCCTATGATAATCTCCTCCCTGCTCAACTCCAGATAACACAATGCATTTCCCCTTCTACTTTCTGAGCTTATTTGCAGATGTAGCCATCCATAAGAAGCTTTAAATATGTATTACACTACAGTAAAAACCCCTGTGGCCCACCAAGTAGTGGGCTGGAAAACCAGTTTAGATTCGCAAAGAAGCTGGTATTAAAATCCTCGAGGACTTAGCAGTTCAGCCTGTCATGCGTTTTAAGACCTGTGAATAATAAAGGAGCACTGGTAATTTTACTAAAAAATGAAATTCCATCATTTCTGCAGAATAAACAAAAACAAAACAATGCATTATCTATGCAGTACTCCTCAGCACCACAGTCTGAATGCATCATTAAAGACAGATTTTACCCATGAAGAATATTTTTAAAAAGTAATAAATAGACAAAACTTTACATATACTTTTCATTTCCTTCCTACATCCTCGCTGTGGGAGGTAGAGGCAGATTAAGTTGGTATAGCCAATTCTGCCAGCTCCGGGAAGCTGGAGTCCTATTTCTTACAGCTCACATATTGTATATTGTGCTCTAAACTAGATCCTATCTGCCAGTGTAAAATTCAGGAGTATAAATCTATGACGTTTCACAGAAATGAAAATAAGAGCTAGAATGCAAACTCGCTGTCAGTATATCAAGTTCATGTTCACATTTCCAGGTCCTGAGGTACACAGTAAGAACAATTCCCTTATTTTTTCTCTCTTGAAAGAGCTGTTTTATTACCAGATTCAGATGGATCCTTCTATGCCTAAATCTGAGAAAAAATACGGCTTTATGAGTTAAATGAGGAACTGTTTTTGAGGAAGGAGCACAGCACTATGTAAGTTAATACGTAGATTCGTGGGGATAACATCTTTGCTGGCCCACAGTCTTGACAAAGCAGGGCTGCCTTGTCCCTGTTCCAGTTAAGGGAAATATCACCATGAATTTGAGGAACAAACTGCTGCTGGGTATCCCAGCTGCCAATGTGCTGATGCTCTAAGGAAGACAAAGCAAGCCCTGACATCCAATTTTAACCTCAAGGATGGGAGAAAAAGCAAGGTACCCGCAAGCATCAGAATGCTGAGGCATGATATTAAAACAGGAGAAATATAGAGCAACAGCTACAGACAAAAAGGTACGTCCCAATCTCCTTCCAGCCTCCTCCCATGACAGAGCACCAAAGGCTTCTTGCTGCTTTGGACAATATCTCAAAAAAATTCCATAAAATAATGGGATAGAGTCTTCTCTCTAGTGTACTGCTGTGAATTATCAGTGATTCTGACTGAAATGATGGCATTGCAGTGATGTAAAGGAGAAGAGAGATAGGTATCACAGGCATAATGTGTAACTGGGCACTCCACCCAAAACACACTACTATATTAATTCACAGAATGCATACGTGGCCAACATTATGCAGGTCATTGCAGCCCAACAATGTCTCAGCCCTGAAAAGCTTCAGCATGACACAGGACAGCTGGAAAATATCCATCCATCACTGGCTTCCCTGGCACCACACTTGGGATGGACCTGACCCAGCTGGTGCTGTGACGAGAGTTGTCAATTAAACCTTGTAGACGAGGCACGGAATCCTCAGAAACACAACTCCAGCAAAGGATACCGCAAGGTTACCAATAAAAGACAAGTCCTGAGGGTACTATTCAAGAGCAGCTCCTCAGTTGGTAGCCGCTTCCTGCTGCAGAATGTCACTCACAGAGAAAGTCACGATGCCTTGATAGGCGTCACAATTCCCCATCAGTTCTCCAGCTGCTTGGCTAATCAGATATTATTACCTCCTTTGTGTTTTCTTTCCCAACCCTCTCCCTCTTTCTCTGGCAAGGTTGCTGCAAAAGGACTCAGGAATGATTCCTATCTAAATATTTCACTTGCAATACAAAGGTCTGTGTTTTGCATACCACGGAACTTTTGTTGCTTTGTCTTTTGACGAAAAGCTCCCCAGGCTCCTGGGAATAAATACTGATAATTGTACCCAGCCTCCACAGAGCATGTTGTATATTAAACCCCACAAAATTGGATTCAAACACAGTAATCTTCAGTACACTCAAGCCCTGAAGAGACAGGTTTGGGAACCTTCATTTCAGACTTTACACCAGAAGATCTTTCTGTGTCACCCAGATTCCCCAGCAAGACCTTTGGAACCAGAGCTTGGTGCTGTGCTTCCCTGTCCTGCGGGGTCACCTCTTCATCGGAGTTCCCCCCTCAGTGCAAGCAGAGGAGTGAAAGAAACATTCCACACAGCTTTTTCAAGGTGTTTGGCATTGGCCTGCATCTTCTACAGACATTAAGAGGCATATTACCATTGAGTTCTTTGGGACAAGATGCAGGTCAGTGATAAAAGCTTTAGAAAATCTCACCCTTTGACTTAAAGTTCTGCTTTCCATGTGTGCACAACACCAAGGTTTCAACTTTACTTAAATTAGAACAAACTTCAGATTTCCAAAGCCAGGCAAATTGTTATGGTTCATTTTTTTTTAATCCCAGTCCCCTAACAGGACAGACCTAGTGCCTTTAAAGTCTTCTGCAAAGGAAGGATCCCCAGGGCTTTAAACCTCCTCTCCCGTATCTGAAGAGCACCTTCACCACCAAACAACCTTGTGGAGCAGCCATTCAGCTCTGCCTAACATTTAAAATAGTCCCTGGAGCAGGGGCCTGGCGAATCACTGCGGCTCACTGTGCTCTGCATGGGTAGACAAGCGCCGGTGAGTGCCCCGCTGCGTCCCCGCAGCTCGGCTCCGCGCTGGGGAGACATGCACAAAGGCGGCATTTTCTCAGCAGGAGGTGTCAGCTCGGGCACGCTGCCACCGCCCCCAGCTCCTGCAGGTAACTGGATGCAGTGTAGACAAGCCTAACGTGGTTTCATATGGAAATGAGTGGTAAATTATTAATATTAATAACGTCTATAAACAACTGGTGACAACTTCAAGTGGCTTATTGTGTAGTACGTACAAGGCATCTGTTCATTATCAGTTACAAGGCACTCCTGATATACACGACAATCTACCCAAGCCGCTGCGCAGACACATTCCACTCTGGGTTTCAGCATTAAACACCGAGGTGCTAACAACATCCAAGAGGGCCGTGCCGACAAAACCACTCTGTACCTACAGAAGTGTGAGTCCCCGGTGCCGGTGCCCATCACCGATGAGCGCAGCCGGCGCGGACGGGGCACTCGTTTACACACGGATCTTCCGCTCCACGAGGTCGCAGCGATCGCATCAGCGGAAATTCGTCTAACTGGGAGAGGGCCAGATTCTCACTGGAAGCCAGAGGCCTGAAAGCTGTTACACGTCTCTGTGATGGTTTAAGGCCCGAAGGAAACCTCCCCCAGCCCAGGGACTAACCCACCCGACAAGGCTGCGATAGGGGACAGGCGAGTGGAGGTGGAGGTTCTGAAAGGCACCACGATAAGTTTATCATGTCAAAGACGGAGGAAGCCATGATGTTACAATTTTTCTGTCAAGGACAGTGATAAAAAACTACCCTCACTCTGAGCTCTGGGATTTACAGCATAGGTTTCCAACCTCCAGAGGCTAATTATTTCAAGTCATCCTGCAGTGCACCCTGGGCAATGCTTTATGAAGTTAGCTTCATGTGGTTGAACACCCGTTACTTCATTGGCCTCTTGCTGTCATGATGCAAAGACGGACTAGTACTTCATGTAGCAATTTTTAAATAGAAGTGGATGATTTTTCAAGTAATTATTAGCAAAAACGTCAAACAGAAAGGCAGAGGCTGGCTGTCCTACTGAGAGGAACCACTGAGGCAGAAAATATGTGCCAGAGTATATAGTGGGAGCTGCGCTGAGCTTGCTGTCAGACAATGCGTTTTATCAAACTGGAAACACAATACCAGGCTGCTTATAATACCCTCCTTTAATGAGGTGGCCTGAGCCGCTATGCTCTGCTGTATTCAAATAAACACCCTAGCTTTTCAGCAACTGATTTTAATCTCATTTCCTGATCTGAGAAGGGCCAGGGAAACCCAACACTTTCAAAAAAATTGTTTTTTAATTGTTGTTGGCAACCTCATCTACTACCTTCAAAGGACAAGTTAATGGTACCTAAACAGATAGCTGCGATAGCGCAGCGAGCGAGGGAGCTGCTCCTCTCTCTCTCTTTCACAAAGACCAATTCTCAAATTACCAGATGTTTTCTTCATCTTTTGGAAAAGAAAAAAAAAAAACCAATTAAAAATCATGAGACCTTCAAGAAGGAAAGGCTGCTGAAATCCAAACCTCAGCCCCCAGATCGGTGCCGTGGCAGAACAGCTTTGAAGCGGAGCATCGCAAAGGCCATCTCCAGCCTAGTGGCTCCCAACCCTTCCTCTGGGCGGATGCTCCCAGGAGCTATGAGCAATACCCACACTGGACATTACTTCATTGAATTTCACCCAGACAAGAAGAATGATCTTTTGAGGTTAAAACACCGGTGTACAGCTATGGAACAAACTTCTATGGCTTTCTGCTCTGTTACTACATCTGCCCAAGATCCCATACTCCTATGTGTAAATGGAGAAAACAGTTAATCCTTCCCTCTGCTCTCTCATTTTTCTCAGTTAACTTTGCAGGCACTTTTGGACACAGACCAATCCTCTTTGTGTTTTTAATAAGGGTACCTGAAGACCACCTGTACAATCACACTGCACATAAATGACTAATAATGGCAGTGCTGTTATCAGATGGCCACCCATCCTTGGTCACATCTCACCTTTCTGTAACTTCTGTATTGGGCTCTCCAGACTTTGGGGAAGTTAAGGCAGAGGTCAAACCGCATGACAGAACACAACCCAAGTAGGTTTAGGAATAAAGATACAATAATTTGGTTTTATAGAAGGTTGCATAAAATAGGGGGGGAAATCCTCAATCTAAAGCTTATCACCACATCTCCAGAGGGCAGGGAAGTCAGAGGTAGAGCCCCAGCAATCCAGCTGTGCTACTCTGGGCTTTCAGAGTCCACCAGCATCTCAATCGGGTCAGACTGGGAGTTCCAAATACCTGTGTATCTGCAGAAATATCTGAGCTACAAGAAACGCTCCATACAGCTGCTCAGCTCATTAGCAGTGTCCCCTTTGAAGCTACGCCCAATTTTAGCAACTGAAATGCTATGGGTGGTTTAGGCTTGTAAACAGAAAGCAAAGCCAGGCCTTTAATGACTGTCCAGCTCATGACACAGTGAAGGGAATCTTCCTGCCACGCAAGCCCACTTAGCAAGCGTGAGTATACAGATACGGCATCGCTCAACTTACTGATAAGCTGCTGCATTTAAGGTGTCGGAAAAGCTGTGGGGACACACTCATTTTTTGCCAAAAGCAGCTGACTTTGATTCAACAGAAGTCTGCTCCCACTTGACCTGAGCCAGACCAAAATCACTCAAACTGAAACACAAGTGTCCCTAAAGACAGAAGCCGTTCAATGACTTGTTTTCAATTTACACCTGACATTAGTCCTGAACGCAGCCTTACAAGGTTTCTAGTGTTGGTTTTCTCACTACATTATCAGGTAATTTTTAAAACACAGATTTGCAAGGGATTGTCCATCTGCAGGAATAACATAACCTCCACAGGTCCTGGATGTTGAGGCATCAGAAGAAAAGCAGATGCCAGCCCAAATGTTTCTGAGCATTTGGCTTATGATGAATTACAAGTTTCCCCCTCAAAAATGATCTCAGGATGGGTTGTGCTGGGTTAACAATGTCCCTCTGGTCAGGAAACATAATTCCTTCAAGATGGCTTGACCCAGCTTGGGGAGATTCTGGAAAACAACACCTGATGTCTCTGCCTTGTCCAGACCAGCCACCAGGCACAGTGCATGTGCACGGAGAGGTGAAATCTGCCCTGGCCTTTCAAATGCCATCTTCCTGCAGGGCAAACTGTTGAGAGAGATGCCACAAAAATGCATGACTTCAGGTAGGGAGTTGCCAGAGCCAGCACCTCCTGCCCCCACTGGCTCCCTCCAGCTCAGACTACCCTCTGTTTGGGAAAGAAGACCCACCTGGAGCAGAGCCTGAAGAGTAGCAAGAATTGAGTAAAGCAGTCAAGCAAAAAGCTACTGGTAACTTATGATTAAGCATAAATTTTTCAAAAGCCCATAAACTATTCAAACATCCAACATTTTACTGAAGCCAGTGGGACCAGGGCCTTGCGTTAGTCAATGTGTTGCTGGAAGAGTTACCACAAATCGACTCCTATTGTTTTCTTGGGAGTTGGTTTGACATCAACACAGATCCCAAGTTTTATACTGGGGATATATGTGAGTTTCGTGGGCGTGGGAGAGCAGCTAAAAAAACCAAGTTTCCTTCCCAACTGTGATGGTGTATTAGAAAAGAAGTGAAAAACCAGAGAAGCCTCTGGCCCTCCATGTCATTACATTTCTGAAATAAAAATGACAACAAATGAGTGTGCTTATTGCTAGCGAACCAGTTCCCCAAGCAGCAGAGGGTCCCTGTCTCTCATAACCTCCATTCATTTGAAGTCTGTCATCTGGCAAACCCTCTTTTCCTTCCCTGCACTTCCAGCTGTTTATATGACACAACACACTTTCTGGATGCAAGCCCCAGACCTCTCACATCTCGCGTATCGAAGAATTAACCTGGGGAGGAAACTGTCAGACGAGTCTGACTCAGATTCCACCTCATTTCAGCAACACACAGAACGAGCTAACACCTTTCTGCAGGGTGGCAAATTAATCTTTTGTAACTGGAATGATCCCTAGCAATCTGCATCCGAGACCTTTGCCACCGACCAGAACTCTGTTGCATTTGTATTCTGGAAAAGCACAGCATGAGGAGGATCGGCTCCGAGAGCACCGGCTGAGCCAGGCTGGGGGTGTGAGGAGCTCCCAGGGCTTCAGCACATGGGAATCAGGGTTGTGTGGGTAAAACAGTCATGGGAGAAGTTACATAGCAGGGACTTCCCATCCCACTGTTCCCTTCACCCTAAGCCTCAGCCAAACTCTCATCCCTGCTCCATCTCATGACATGGATCTCCTCAGGAGGTCCAAACATGAGGAGGAACTTCTTCCCTTTGAGGGTGGCAGAGCTCTGGAAGAGGCTGCCCAGAGAGGTGGTGGAGTTTCTGTCTCTGGAGACATTCAGAGCAGGTTACACGTTCCTGTGCAACCTGCTCTGGGTGGACCTGCTTTGGCAGGGGGTTGGACTAGATGACCTCTAGAGGTCCCTTCCAGCCCCATAGCATTCTGTGATTCTGTGACTCTGCTGACTGGTGAGCAGGTCCACAAGGGCTCCAAGCTGCTGTGTACAGACAACGTAATGACCACCTTCACTTACAACATTCCTAAGAGCTCAGAGGGAGGTTCCTCTCCAATATGCAACACCTATTTATGTCCAGAAGACTGACTCTATGATAGTTTCCCAAGTCACTGAGGCTGCAGTGCGGTGCAGTGCACTTGGCCACAGCAGGGACGCTACTGGAAGGCTCCAAGGAAATCTGTAACAGGCACAGAAACCCATGGGAAGGAAGTCTTGGGCTTTGGCATGTACAGAATTGTCAATCTCTGGATAAGAGAAAGGACTTAGTATTTGGATGACATCAAACATCCTTGTCAGGATCATGATGTTCACATGCAGCTGACCTGAAAAGTGAAATATGCCCTTGACATGCGACCAAGTAAATGTGAAGGCAATTTTACTGAGAGCGTGAATAAAATAAACTCTCCCTGACAGGACTGAGGGAAGGGGTAAGAAACGAAGTGGCTTACGCTGTCCTCTGTGAGCTAAAACCCTTTGGACTTTGCTTCCACCTCACTGCAGAAGGCTGCTGATGCAAAGGGTGATACTTGCCTGCAATCTTTCCCTGGGAAGTAATTAGTTTCCATTTAGAGGGATGACAAATTGATCAGGCAGGAATCTCACTGAGCTCCGAATTGAAGCTAAACTGTGATAGCTACAGCTCTGGCAAGTTGGGTTCCTGAGTCTGTCAATGCATTTTACAGTTTCAAAATTCAATCACCCAACAGCAGGAAAGACATTGGTTTAAAAGAAAGAAAAAAAAAAAGAAGAAGAAGAAGAAAGAAGATGATGATGATGATGATGGGGGGGGAGAAGCACCAAAGCCTACACTTCCTCCTGCAGGTTCATTATCGCCTCCCTAAAGCATGACGGTGGTGTGAAATGGGTGAGACGCACGGATGCCTCCGCTAACGGCCAGAGGAAAAAAAGTCGCACATCATTAGGAATGGAATAAACGATACCGAGGCACAGAGCAGAAATGATTTGATTAGCAATTTCCAGTTTTGAAAAGACCTGGAAGAGAACCAAATGACTATACAGAAGGTGTGATGGAGTTCTTAATTGCTGTAACTGCACAGGGAGACTCGATGATTTGTGACATATAATACAGCACAGTACGCTAACGCTAATAACTGTTAATTAACTGCTGCAATGATATACTCTCAAAATGCACATACAAGTTACCATAATTTCTAGATTAAAAGCTGCAACGTTTGAAGCCAAAGGCAGAGGGAAGGCAGCACAGAGGGAGAGAAGAAAGAAAGTGGGGAGGGAGACAGAGAATTTTTCCTCTTTTTTAACCCCTTTTTGATCACGGCTGATGTCTTGCCCAGAGCAAAGAGGCCAAAAAGCACTAAGGAAAAAAAAAAAAAAAAACAACCCAAAAAACCCTTCTCCTGCTGAAATGCGAAACGGTTCCTGAACGAACCTCTCCCTCCAGAGAAGCAGTTATTAATTCTGAAAGGCTGTTGTTGCACCAGGCCATCTGGCTGTGCCGTAAAGAGTTCAGTAGCTGCTGCTGAGCTAAGATTCCTGTCGGATCCCACTCGCCCCAGCGCCATTACTCACTCGCAAATGTTATCGCACCAGTTTCTTCCCCATCACCGCTGTTTGCAAGTCATTTTATTTATTTGCAGGCAGTTTGTTGCGCTGCCCAGTGCAAAAAGTGCTCTGCCAGGAGGCTCCAGGAAGCTGAGAGAGAGCACCCTGGCAGAGCGGACGCGCGGAAGCCGGTTCTGCTCTGCCTCCCATCAGCGGAGCTGTGTGCCGGGCTGGACGGGAGCACTTAGTGAGAGCTGCCGGGTTGACAGCCCAGGAGACTGAAGGCTTCTATTTATCCCCCAGCAGGCAGAGCACAGACACGTTCCCACACGCTGTCCTTCGCCAGCGAGCGGAGATGGGAGTCACACCATACTGATTAGCTGTCCAGGACTGCTAAAACAATTTCTCTTTCAGATCAATAATAAAGAGAAGGGTGAGCCAGGTGTTGGGTGTGCAAGGTAGAAGGCTGATTCTGATCATCCTGCAGAGCTGCCAGCCAAGCCCTCACCCCCACTCCCCCCAAAAAATAATCTCTTGGCACACTTCCCCTTCAAAGTTCTTTCAAATGCAACCAATCTGTAGACAGGCTATTTAAATGTTACAGTCAGACTAATCTTGTACCAACCCCAACACATCAATTACCCTGCGGATGGGAAAGCTAACGGGCTTTGTTCTTCCCTTGGTGCGTCCATTGAAACGTGCTCCTTCTGGACGGTCTCCAAAGGAGAGGTCAGCAAAGTGCTCTGTGTTTCCAAGGGCACCACTCTCTGCACCATCCTGGGATGAGTTCAAACCTAATCCCTGTGGCAAACAGTGGCAAAACCAGAAAACAAACACACCAACCAAGCCGAACGTCTTCATCTCATAGCATCAGCGTTTGCTAACATGCACTGGGACACAGCGGATGGCAAAGATAAAAACACGAGAGCAGAGCCATGAGGGGGAAAAAAAAGGACTAACAGACTCGCTCAGCCTCTATATCCTCCGCGTTCACACCAGCGCAGCGTGTTGAGAGCATGTGTGAAGTCTATCTATCATTTTAACATTGAAGTGCCTTGAAAAATATTAAGGGTAAACTCTGCTGTCATTCCAACATATGGCAAGACACTGAAATATAGACATATCCTGAAGAAACTGGAGAATTGGAATGAATACCTTATTTTACTGAAGAGCACACTGATTCTGTATCTTCTCATTTTTTTGTCCACCTCCTCCTCCAGTTCTTTTTCTACTCCTGTTTCTTTCAAGCTAATAAACCAACCCCCCTTCAACACCCTCAGTAGCATGATATGTGTGTATAGAGTGGGAAGAAAGAAGAAAAATAAGATTATAGTTCTGTCCCAATAAAAGAATTACCTTCCATCTACCAAAATTAAAAAAAAAACAATAAATTTTTTTTTAATCTTATGCATGAAAGTCAGACTTCACCTACCAGACTGTCTAGTCCTATTCCTCCCTGGCTGTAACAGCCAGTACAGACCAGTACAGACCTTACACTGCCTTCTCCAGCACCCTGCCCAAATGGAAATAGCCTGCAGGATGGCATTTTTGTCATTTTCCTTGGTAGCAGAATGACACTGCTGGGACAGTCCTTTCCCTTCCCTCACCTCTGTTTCTTCAAAGGCTCCCAGCTGTCACATCACTCCCAATTCCGCTCCCATGACTGCAGCCTCTAAATAATATTGCATTTTCTTTACCACCTAACACAGAACTTTCAGCTTTAAGTCTGAAATGAACGCTGTGAATACCGGTCCATACGCAAGACAGACATTTAATAACCCCCATGGGAAAGTAAAGCTTCTGAAACTGCTAAAATGCATCCTGTGGGGATGACAGCCTGGAGTGAAGGATTCTTAAAGACTTTTTGTGTGACAGCATCACACCCTCTGAGAGTCCCAGGTGCCATTAGGAGGGAGGAGGGAACTATAGCACACTTGAAGAATTGGAGAATAATCAGCCTCAGGTATTAATGTTTTGCTTTAAGATCTAAAAGACAAGACATTGAAATCGCATGATTTCCAGAAAAGGGGGTGTTAATAAGACATCAAGCAGCCTGTTCAATTCTGCACCCTCTTCTTGAAAGGATGCTGGTGCCCACGCAATCCTGTTCATCACCCAGCGGGTCACAGCCACGGGAAGCAGCTGCCCAAAGGCTGGATCGGCTCCTCAGCCATACTGGGAACAGCCCCCCTGTCATTTCCACCCCGCAGCCTTTCGACAGTCCCTCTCACAGCCCTTTCAGTTTGATCCCACAGAGATCCCACTCTCCCAGATCCTATGCGACACCACTGATTTTATTGAAAAAAACATTTTTCACATTTGATGGGAAACTGGAGGTAAAGGGGGTAAAGGGGGCATCCTTTCAGGTCCTTTCAGGTCCTTCCCATTCTAAATCTGGGCTTTGTACTCAGAGCTACAAAACCAAAGAGTTTGGACAGTCTGGCACCCACACTAGTGCAAGGGGGAACTGGGTTTTCCAACTTGCTTTTTTTGCCTTTGAAATGTTTCCCCCATAATTAGAAGCAATTTTTTTTTTTGTTTTGGTCACAAGATGAAATCCCTTTGTGCAAAAACACCAAAGCGAAGCCTATGTATTACTTACTTCTCACTTTTAGCCTTAGCTTTCCTGCAGCCGAACGGCCTGACAATCCCTAACTGAGCCGGGGTAAGGGCAGGACTGCCCTCTGAGCACAAGTTGGAGTTTTCTCATCACTGGATTGTGGCAAATCCCTTGGGAGCCCCCATCGTGTGCAAGGGCACTACTGGTTACCCCTACCACCAGAAAAATCCTTCTCCTGGGAGAGCACTTCTCAGCCACTGGACACCAGCAGAACCCCTCCAGCCCGTACCCTTGTGACAAGAACCTGTGTCAATTCTTTTCTTTATTTCTTCACCTCTGAAGGGTTCTGAGGCCTTGGAATGGGCTGCCCAGGGAAGTGGTTGAGGCACCATCCCTGGAAGTGTTTAAAAGATAGGTTGACATAATGCTCAGTGACATGGTTTAGTGCTGGGTTGTTGTTTGGAAAGGATCTTGGAAAGGATCAAAGGTCCCTTCCGACTCAGACAATTCTATGATTCTAGGACTTTCCTAAATATTTCTCTACTGGTTACTGTAAATACCTACGTCTGCTTGCTCTTCCCTTAGTCTGGCCAGAGCTCAGGGTGATTTGAAGCTAGCTGGAGAACAAGAAGGCAGATTGCTTCCAGGAGCCCAGTTGATCTCTGAGAGAGCACTGGGACACTGCCACCAGTGTCCTTGCCAACCAGCACAGCCTCCAGAGTATTTAAAGAATAATGTGTGCATCCACAGGGGCCAAACTGACAGCAGGTCAGGAGACAGGGAGGGGGAGAAAGTCTCTGGGGCACACAGCAACACCTGCACCTCGAGTGCTGCAATGCAGCTTGTCCATGGGTACCCTGTCAAATCCCACCAGGCAGGAACTGCAGCTCTCCAGCACTTTGCTGGTCACGTCTCCTTCATTCATCACCCTCCTGATCCTGCCTTTGGTCCCAGACCATCTTGTAGGATAATGTGGTTGGCTCCTGGGCTCTTGGCCCTGTCCCTGTGCCTTGTACCCAATCTTTGGCCCAGGCCTATCCAAATTTCTCTATTTAATCAGCTTCCCTCTGGCCCCATCTCTAGACCACCCCTGTCTTGGTTGTGCTGCACTTGAGCTCTGCCCAGGGACTGATTTCACCCACAACATCTCAGCTGATGCACCCGCATTTACACCACGTGAAGCTCCCACTGGCTCGCAGAAGTGCAGCCTGTTCTAGCTGCATGAAATACAGTGCTCCTTCCCTCGCTGCACAGTCACATAGGTATTTTCTGCCCCAGATGGAAACAAATATTTTTTATGAAGATCTGTTTTAACCAAAAGCATATATAAAACAAAAGAGAGAGAAATATTTGAGGTTTGCGGTGGTTGGAATCTACGCGCAGAAAATTAATGCTTTGACATGTATTTTGCGCTTAATCTTTTGTGGCAACTTTTTTACATTTGCAAGAGTTATGGATTTTAAAAGTCACAGCTAAGATTGCTTAATGAGCATTCACCACCCTGGAAGTGGAAGCAAGGCTGATGTGGTTTAGTCAGCTGTTAGCTTTATTGCCTCTCTTCTGTACTAAAAGTGACAAGTTGAACACATTATAGAGAGCTCAGATGTGTTATGTAGATGAAGCCTGCAGCAATATCTGCCTGCTCTCTATTATTTATGATGTCTATATAATACAATGGACTGAGATTTAAGCCATTGTGATGCAGTTTGTTTTCCAGGGTTCTAAAGTACAGCACATTTTACAGAGAATTGCATCTCTGTTACATATTAATCAAATCCATCTTACATGCAGCTTTTACACTGTAAACTAAAGGGAAAGAAAGATTAAAGCGCTTGGCTTTTCCTCAGCTGTCAAGGACTGGCAATAAAATAATAATAAGGGCTTCTAAATAATGTGTGTGTGACAGGCCTTTGCTCAGTTGTACAGTCCTTTATGGAGGTTAACTACAAAATAAGTTCCAGTGAGTGATTGAGAACAGGCGAGTGTGTAACGCTGTAATGCCAAGCCCTGCATAATTCTCTGCAAAGTTCATTTGCAGAAATTCTCCCAACTTGACAAGGCAAGGTTGTTGCTGGTCCAGGCGGGGTGTGAAGAAGTTAACTCCTTCTGCCCCTGCTCCAAAACCCCGGCCTTTTGAACCTGCTTCAGCTGCAGCCCATTAAAGCAGAAACTCCACTCCAGCAACAAAAGTCGGTCTTGCTGTTTCTTTAAACATATTATTGTGATGGAAGTCATGGGAAAGTTATTTTATTATAAAATATATAAAACTCTGTAGAGGTCTGTGGTTTTGGATTTTTCTTTTCCATCATTAGCTGGAGTTCTGAAGATCAAGAGGGGGAATTTTTAACAAAAGCCTAAATCACTACAAGTTTTAAGACAGTATGAATTGTGGAATTTATTGGAGGGTTGGTTTTTTTTTGCCTTTCCTCCACCGGCTTTTTCTGCCAGGCAGCCTTTTAAAAGTTCATATGTCTGCTCTGCCTTATTACCCCCTCAGCAGAAGGGCTCAGCAGGCTGCAGCTTGCAGGTGGTCCGCCTGCTTCCCCTCAGGTTATTTGTACAGAGTGACACGGGGATGACAACACGGGAGTGGGGAGGAGGCCGCTGAGACTGTCACAGGGATCCTCAGCCAGTGACAAGGCTCAGGACTGAGAACCTCATGAGTTGGTGTGAGCTCCCTCAGTGACTTTCCACATGGGCATAGGCGTCACCACCATCCTCAAAGGGAGAGGGCCATCAGTCTTGATGGAGCCCTGGAACCCATGGATGAAAAATCACCAGGCAAAAGCTGAGGATTACTCTTAAACTTGGCTGCAGACAGGAGAAACTGAGCAGCAGAAGGTGTCAAGTGAGTGTTCAACAGCAATTTGCACCAGTCACAACCCAGGCAGTCAGTGCAGATACCCCAGAGAGCCCCAATGATGCCTCAATCCCCTCGTGTTGGGGTGCAGGGGCCAGCTCTGCCTGGGGATCAGCTGGGGCTACTGGGGACACCCACCAGGGCAGGGGAGACCTGCAGCAGGACCTGGGCAGGGCATCTCCAGCCCCTGGGAGATGATGCTGGAAAACTCGGCCTCAGAGTTTTCATGGGATTAAAAGCTGGGAGCTCCAGCTGAAGCCAGTGGAAAGGCTGGGCCACTGGAAAAAAGGGGAATTCAGATCTGGATTTGTGTTCCATGGATTTGTGATGGGAGGTTGGGTCTGGGGTTTGGCTCACCTATAAACCAAGCAGTGGTAATTTTAGGATCACTAACACCAATCAAGGAGTTTAGTCAATCAAAGGAAGGGGAAACAAATTTTATGCTTGAGGGCACCAACTGGTTGCTGCAAGGAGCCAGAGAGAATTCCTATCCCCTTCGCAGACACCATGGGGCTCCTGATGCCTCCACACCATCTTCTGCCAACCCCATTTCACAGGAACAGTACTTATTTCCTTGCTGATCTAATACACGAGGGCAAATTCATTGTTTGCTCTCACAGAACTGTCTTCTAAAGCTATTATACACTCCCCTTGGGTCGGAGTGGTATTTCAACTATATTGTCATGAATGACAGATCTTTCCTAGTATTTTCTGTATTTTCTTTAAGGCACTGGGTCTCCTTTTTGTTAGGCCTCTTGAAATGCTGGATGTTGATTCCGCAGCCTGTTTTCCACTGCGATATTCATGCTGTGAGTCCTGGGACTCCTCAGGAGCACACAGGTGTTGCTGCCACCTGAGCACTTCACAGCATGGCTGGGTGATTTGGCTTTTTTTCTTTCTTTAAAAAAAAAAAATCAAAACATTCTAAGTCTCAACCTAAATCTAACTGTGTTTTTTCACAAGGTCCCCGTGGTGCAGGTTCATTCTTACCCACAACCAGACCCCCGCAGTGCACTGCCGCTGCCTTTAACGAATTTGCTTCTGATTGACAATATTGCATATGGGAGAGAGGAAACAAGCCTCATTAGGGTGCCTTGCATACCACAGATTACATCTGGGAAACAGTAAATAACACGACTGCCCTAAGTCCTGAGTTCTCAGGGTCTTTGTCTTCCAGTTAGCTGAACCTTTGCAATCCATTTTTAAATCTCCATTCCTGCTGAGCACTGTACCCTACTGAAAACCGTAACTCGGTGTACGGCTGTCTTGGCGCCTTCGATGATATTGGGACTTTTTCTTAAAGCCTCTCAACCCCCCAGACTCCCAGGGTCAGGCTGGGCCCAAAGCTTTCATTTCAATACAGAAAATGGAAATTCTGCTCTTCATGATCCCAAGGAAGAGCTTGACCCCCCTAAAAAAAACCAACTTTTAGTACTGCGAAACCCCCATCATTTTAAGCAAGTCTTCTCGTCCTTTTAGGGCTGTCAACACTGAAGGTTTCCACTCCCTGGAAGCCACCTTAGAATCTCTCACTGCACTTTGGCCAGATCTACCAGGCCAGGCGTACCCACCAGGCAGGAGAGGTCTCTCTGAAGCCAAGGGTTGCCATCTTGGCTTTTATTTTCTCCCAGTGGATGAGGAAAGAGACATTTTGGACATGGATCAAAGCTCCATTGAGGGACAAAAGGGCCCTGCCATCCTAGCAGCTCTGAAAGGTTCCTCAGCCTAACCCAGAAAGCTCCTGAAACAAAGCTCAGCGTCAGGGAGATGTGGTCCGAGTCCAAATTGGTAACTGAGGGACAGTCATTTCCACCTCTGTGTAAGCAACACTTAAAAGGGTAAATTAGAACTAGCCACACAGAGGAGCAGGCTGGCTTCTTTTGCTTTACTCCACATGGAAAGTGGCCTTCATGCCACCTGACACTCAGGGATCACTTCTCAGTCTATGGGAAATGAGCTGGGAAAACATGAGCACAAACCTCCTGTGGTTTATATGTCTGCGTCAGGCGAGCTGTGCAGAATGCAAAGGCAAACCTTTCAATCCTCCCTTCTCCCCAGCCCTGAAAAGCCAGCACAGTGCTCCATTCAGCAGGGGATTTACCGCAGGGTTTGGAAAGCACCAAGTGTTAGCCAGGAATCTTGCCCTGACTGAACCTACTTATAAGCCCTTACCATTAATAGGCAGCGCTGTGGAGAGCCAACGGCACAGCAAGCGCAGAACAGAGCTGTAAGTCACAGCACAGGTTTGCTGAATGAGCTTGGGACCAGCTGCATCCCTTTACTCCCTCAATAACACACTGATATGGGCACATTTATTTTCCTGTAGAAGCAGCTCACAGAATAAATGTGCGTCCCATCCAAGGAGAGATTACTGTGGGAGCAGATGTATGCTATACTGCAAATAGTAAACTTATGGAGCCCTAATCCGATACAATACAATTTAGTTTCCTACAAATCCTTTGAAGAAAGTCCCACAAAACACTCTGCAGCAGCAGGAAGAGGAGCCCCACTCCCTGGCTGTGGCATTGGCAGGGAACCCTGAGAGAGCCACCAAGCTGGTGAGGGATCTAGGGAACAAGGTTGAGGGAACCGGGGGTGTTTAGATTGGAGAAGAGGAGGCTGAGGGAGACCTCATTGCCCTCTACCACCACCTGAAAGGAGGGTGTAGAGAGGTGGGTGTTGGCCTCTTCTCCCAAGGGGATCATGACAGGAGCAGAGGAAATGGTCTGAAGCTGGGGCAGGGGAGGTTCAGATTAGATATTAGGAAGAATGACTTTACTGAGAGGGTGGTCAGGTGCTGGAACACCTGCCCAGGGAGGGGGTTGAGTCACAATCCCTGGAGGTATTCAAGAAACATGTAGATGTGGCACTTCAGGGCATGCTCTAGTGACCAAGACTGTAGGGGTTCTTTGCATGTGTATGGTTGGACTCGGTGATCGCTTCCAACCATGAAGATTCTGTGATTCTGTGATCTCCATCCCTGCCACCGATCCCGTCTCACCGTGGCATCTACACAGCTTTGGCTCATCCAACTGGAACCCAACCCACTTGCCCTTGTGGGACACCCCGTGCCTCAGCTCCTGTGGGCAAAGAGCTCGGAGATCCTCAGGCAAGTGGGGCTGAATGGTGCTGGTCATCTGGGCCGTGCATGTCTGGGCTGGTGACTCCTAGACCAGGCAAACTACATAGGGAGATAAAGTTAAGTCTGAAAAAACCCTGAAATTTAATAGCAAAATGGTGCAAATTCATGCCAGCTGGTAATGACACAACAAAAAATGGAAGTTTAAATGGGGGGGAAAGATGGAATAATGCAGCATTTAGCATGTGGGGTAGAGAAAAGGAATTCAGTAATTTTTAAGGGGAGACTTGAGGCAAAGAAGTGGCTCTGGGCAGAGAAAGGTGAGCTGTTTCAGTGAAATGGGCCCAGGAAAAGGTCAGCCCCCGGCCAGGAGCGCTCTGGGAGGGGGGTGAGGAAGACAGGAGGGGCGGCTCAGGGAGCGGGGAGGGGTGAGACACAGAGGAGCACGTTGCAGAGGTGGGATGAGGCAAACCCATAAAGAGCACAGAAACCCAGGAAGATGTGGCTTTTTTTTAATTGAAGATGAATGGTAAGACGCAAGCAAATTTAATTGGAAATGTAAAGGCTTCCTGTTTTACCTCCTTTGCTTTAAATCTTCATTGAGGATCGGCATATGGCATCGCAAACAAAAACCACCCCTCACCAAAGGCAGCCCGCTGCAATCTCTGTCTTGCTGGATCTTGCTTTAAATAGTCAATAGCCCAGTCCTATGTCTTGTGCTGATTATTCAAGAGCCATTATGATATCAGTGAATGTCTCTGATTGCATTTAATTCAAGTATGCAATATATTTTGAATTCAACTTGCTCCAGCAGTCCCTAGCTCTCCCTCCCCCAGAGTCTAACCGAACATTTAAACCCAAGCGGGTCACATCCTGAGCTGTAGGTACTAACCATGTCATTTTTTCCTCTCCTAGGGGCTTTAAATCCTGCAACTGCTGCCCTGCCAGCAGGAGGGGTGACCCCACATTTGTCCTCCTCATCGCTGGTTAATAACCATTAGGGACAATGGTGAGGCTCCCACCTGCTGCCCAGGAGGAGTGCAGATCACTCCCAGCAGGATGCCAGCCCTGAAAATCTCCTTTTCTTTTCATTACGGGCTTTTGTTGCGCTCACACCCCCAGAAACTACTCAGGAGGGCTCTTGGGGAATTAAACTGCAGCGACAGAGTGGGTCCTACCCCTGGGAGTTGGCAAACATGGGCGAGGGCTGAGGCTGTGCTGGCTCCACTCTGTGCCCATTCACATCTGGCCGGGTTGCTATTTCCCTGCGTGTGGAAACACAGGGAGGGGAGCAGATGGGCATCCTCACCCCCCTGGGCACAGGTGTAGCACACACACACACACACACAATTCATGCCTGAGTCGGCTTGTTCTTTGGGGGCTGCCCTGAGCAGGCCTCCAGACCCACAAACGTGTCTCTGAAAGCCCTTGCACAGCTCCCAGTGCCCATGGAGCCATGCCCATGGAGCTGCACTGGTGGGATGGCTCCAGGGAAGCACCACCAGGCTCTGGGATGGCTGCAAGGGGAGGTTCAGTCAACCACAGCGCTTTCAATATGCGCCCGAACACAAAGCCTTTGGGGTACCAGCCCTACCTCGGCAGCACCATGGCCACCTGAGGAAGGTTTTCTGCCCTCACAGCAGCCCCAGCTCCACGATAGAGAAGAAAGGGGCCTCTGGGCCACAGGTTCTGCTGCAAAATCCCCATCTCCAGACCCTTTGTGGGGTCTGTCAATAAAACACTTCTCGCATGGTACCTGGGGCAGCAAGGCTGGCTCCTGCTGCCATCCCGACGGCATCCCTGCCCTTCTCCGGAGCCTCCACAGGCAGCCCCATGCCTGAGAAGGGGAACAAACCCCGCATCTCTGTTTTTCTGAGCAATATGGAGTGGTGGACGTGAAAAAAGAGAAAAAAAGGAAAGCAGCTCGGCTCTGCTGGCAGACCCTCAGCTGGTATAAATAAGCGGACGCCAGCGGCGCTGTGCCACACATGAGGTGTATCTGCATTTTCACACCAGCCCAGTGCACGTCTCCGCCGCGCGCTTCCCTGGAACGGCAGCAGCCCAGCCCCACACTGCAGTGAAGTATTAACTCATACCGAACACAGTTTGTCTCCGAGGACCCTCTTGGCCCCTTCGTCATCCTGTGCTGACATTTTAATCGCGCTTTTGTGGGAGCCGGCTGGCAGTTTGTCATCAGGAATGGCGCGGCGAGGGGCCAGCGCGGGCTGCTGGCTGCGGCGGCTGCCGAGGGAAGCAGCCCATTCTGACAGACTGAGCAATAATCTGAACTTACTGCGCTGAGCCTGTGGGACACCAGCCGGGCCGCTTTATCTTCTTCATTAAAGTGCGCTCAAAAAAAAAATCCATTTTCCTTTAAAGTCTCAGGAACAGATGGAGTAAAATTAATTGCGCCATTAAGTCCCGATAGACAATACCAGAGTGGTTTTCTTTCAACAGTGCATGTGTGTTACAAAGTGCTCTTCGTAAAAGGCAATTACTGCAACATTTGCCATAAAATAAAGGTTGCTTTAATGGGCAATAAACACAGGCTTCAAATTTTGTATGAAATGGGTCTCCAAAGGGCGCTGTTATAGGCAGCTCAAAGGCACAACTGACTTTAGTATTTCTGCTCTGGCTCCAGCTCAGCTAGTTGGGAGAACAATGATTTCCACCCTTGGATATTTTCTGATGGAATTATGTATGCCACCTCAGCGCAGGGCCGGGCCCTGCGAGCCACCTTGTGCCGGTCAGGAAAGGCTGGCCAGGCCGGCTCCGACACCTGAGCTGGAGGTTGCCACCAGCCACAGCCAGACAGGGAGGCATGGCCAGGGGCCAGGGAGGAGGAGATGGCCGAGGCCAGGGCTGGTTCTTCTGCCCAGCAGAAAATAATAATACAGCCTCATTTCCTGAGATCCAGTCCTTGCCAGTCTGAATTACCACTGGGTTTGTTTGATGCAAAGCCTGACATATTTATTTATTTTTCTTTTTTAACATAAACCACCCTGGAAAATGGATACCACATCCTTGCAAATAGAAGGAGGGGACTATAAAAATGTGTGTGGGCAGTGTTCAGAAGACAAGAGACAATGGCATTTCTATGTTTTCTGCTCTCTGGGCACTAAAAACCAAACCCAGTCCCTACCCCACCAACTCGCCATCAAACGGCTGGTGACGGCACCGCAGACGCAGCTTCTGAACAGGCTCACTTGGTGTCCTAACCAGAAACAAAACAACAGATCTACATCATTTGCACCAAATGGTACATTGTGTTTGTCAACTTAACAGCCAGCCTCACCCCGGGAGCCAAAGGCTTCGTTTACACACATCAGCCCCACAGCGTCACCCGTGGTAATAACAGCGATGCCCTGCGAACCCCACGTGCTCCTCCTGCAACGCCCTGCCCCGAATCCCCTCTTCTCTCCCATAGGCATCTGGGCATCCTGGGTGCAGGCATATCCCCGTGCACTTCTGGGCAGGAAAACAGTTTCTATCTGATTCTTGCTCAGATTTATTTGAAGAGGAGGGGAAATCATTTCAATTCATTGTATTTTCACATTCCAGTAATTACAAAGCGAGCATGACATATAAACGATCCATTAATTGAAATATGGGCTCTATAAGCTCCAATATTTATAGTGTAAATCCATATTTAATTAAATAAAGCCAATAATGCTCATTTCAAAGGGAACATTGAAGCTTTTTATTTAACCATGTAGTTGGTGCTGGATGTGCTCGTTTCTCATCCGCACCTTTTGGCCGATCCCCATGGCCGCGGGAGGCGGGGGAACATGCTGGGGTGCACACTGGAGGAACACCCCAACACCGGGCTGCCAGCAGTGCCCACTGATGGGGGGCCTTTCCACTGCTGCTCCTATGCACCATCACTGCTTCTTGGTAATAGCATCAGTCAGCACCTCTGACTGAGCAGCTTTAATCACCCACTTAATTGCCTTAATCGCCTTTTACATAACTAAGAAATCACAACACTGCAATTGTCTGACTCTGACCCACAGTAACATCAGGGGTGTGACATTAATGACGTAATTATATTAATTGCCAGGGGCTAATGTTTCGGGATCTCAGAGTAACAGATGCTAACCCCCCCAAACCACCCCTGCTGCTCCCTGGGCGCTCGCTGGAGAGAGCACAAAGGCAGTGGCGCAGGCAAGTCTGAGCACCCCAAGATGGGCTTTAGCACCCTGACCACAGAGAGCCCCTGCACCTCTCACCGTGCTGGGTGGCTACACAAGTACTCGCATACTTAAAAATTTATATATATATCTATAGACATCTATTTGTTTTCTTTAATACCTGTTATTGAAGGTTGCCTTCTGAGCTCACAGTGAGAATTACTCAGGGCAGAACTGGAAAATGCCTAGTTCAGCCACGCTGCCCTGCTCTGTGACAAGGTACCAGTGCTGTGCCCATGGTGGTGGAGCACTCCCTACTTCCTTGGGACAAGTTTTTGTAACTTTAATCAGACTTTACCACAATGACATTTTTCTTCAGTAGAGTGCTATTCAGATGCTGCTTTCCTTTTTTACAAGTTTTACTCCCTTTGTCCTTGCAGGATTATCAACCTTCCCTGCTATGTTGTTTATAAACGTTAAATACCAATTTATTCCCTGTTTCTGTTAGTAGCAGGCTGCATTTTTATTCCTTGCAAATGAATACTATTAACCACTGTTATTCCTTGCAAAGCAACGTGTGGCTTTGCTCCAATACAAGGTGCCTGCATAGGTGCAAGAAGGCAGAGAACAAGAGGCCTCTGCACCCACAGGCACTAAGTTGCACTTTGATTGCCCAATAAACCCAATTTTAGGGTGGCACTTGCCTGATAAAAAGCCCTGCAGCCTTCTAACTCAAAGGGCTGGTTGTGTATCAACTCACACTGTCAATACAAATTTTAGAAAGTGGATGTCGAGTTTGTCCCAGGAAACTTTACCCTTGAGGAGGCATCATCTGTCACCTCACAGCTCATATGAAGCCAGTGGAGATCACAAAAGCCAACACAAACTTCTATCATATATGCTGGTTAACTGGACAGAACTGTAACCACATAAATACACCTGGCTCAGATCAAATGAATATTGCTGGGATATTCCAGGAATGCCCCACTCTAGTATTATGCATCCTGCAACTATGACCTTGGCATCCTTATGTATCCCCAACACACCCAACACTAAGGCGTAAAGGCAAGGCATCTTGAGGGCAGCATACAAAGCTTTAGCAAGCAATCGGAGCCTTGGTAGGCTCAGCCTCAAATGCATGACTCCAGTTTGTACAGAATTGATGCAGAATTCATTCTTGTGCCTTGATTTACCTCTTTCATGCCACATATGTCTATCCCAGATTTCCAAATGCACAGAGAGCAAAGCTAACTCTGTCTTCTTGCACAGTCCCCTTCCCTTGGTGAAACCCAGAGTAAGACCCAAGTGATGATCCCATCTAAAGCCTCTCTTGAGCAATCCCCTTACAAGCTTAGGCCATTGCACCTAAATACACAACTTGCAGTCGGCCAAAGACACCGTCACTCCATACCAGAAATTTAATGGTATAAACTGGCAGTGAGAAAAAACACCTTGTGAGGTGAGTGTGGGGGTACCCTGGGTGGCACTGACCCTCCAAATTCATGCTGCCGGATCAGATGTGTCCAAAATGAGACCACAGGCGGAGCAGGTACATCTCTCCTCCGGCACCCAACTCAACAGCACGAAGTCGAAACCTCTCTGCTTTGCTGGTAAAATAGCTCAGGCACCTTTGATGATGGGTGAATTCTGAGTGTGGGACTCTCTCTCTGTGGGAAATAACCAAAAAGAACAGGGAAATTCCTGGTCCTTACCTGCCCCTCATGAGGGTCTGCCGAGGGGTGGAAATACTCTCATCTGAGTTTCTCTACAGGGTATATCCAGAACTAGAAATCATGCATTTCCATGGAATTGCTGCTTCCAGCCCCATCCCTGCCAACGCCGCAGCGCAGGAGATAAGCACTTGCCTCTCCAAGTGGCGCACGGCAGCAAATACAGGTCTTATTACTTTTTAAGTTCTATTTACAGCTCCTCCACTATCTCAAGAGCTAGAAAGGAGTCCTCAATATGAGCTGCATGAAGTAAACAAAATGCTAAGAGCTTTCATGGCTTTTTAGTGCTAATGACAATTAATAATAAATGGATACTGCAATCATCTATCCAGTGAGAGGTTTCAGGGGCATCCAACGCATTTCCTGTGCCTTGGACTCATGGGCCATTGGGTCAGCAAGAACTGAGGTAGGGTAAAAGTTAGGGGAGCAAAACAGCTGAACTGGGCCACCAAGGTTCCCCAGAACAACTGGCATTTAGGTTGAGGTTTTAAGCAAAATAAGTGAGCCTTTCAGTTGGTGGCTGTGGCAAGGCTGGTTTTCTATCCCTGCAAAGTTGTTAATTCCCAGTCTCCAGAGCCTTAGACACCTTCCTGAGTAGTACCCCGAGATGGCAGGAAGGTAATACAGGGAGAAGGGTCTACTGAAATCCCTGCATCCTGCAGTTTACAAGCTTAGATTTCAGAGCTTGTTAGCAAAGTACAAAAGGACAGGATCAGATGCACACAAAAAATCAACCCCAAATAAATCGGCAGAATTCCCCACTCCCCAGAAGGGTCTTCACCTTTGCTGTTCTGCATTGCTGAATTCATAGATGTCGAATTCTTTATCCCTAGGAAGCTAATTATTATGAAAGGTCAAAATAAATAGCTGCACTTGTACATAAAGCTGTTGTTAATATAAAGAAGTAGACAACTCCAATTTACAAGCTATTTTGTTGTTATAATTACAGAGCTCCTTTCGCCAGAGAGTTTGCAACCATTTGGTTTAATTACAAACTAAGGAGAAGAGGAGGGGGAGGAAGGACAGCCGTGTCCCTACAGAACGGTGCTTTCCCAGGTATCACAATGGAGAACGTTGAGGATAGCTCAAAGTCACATTCTGTGGGCTCCCTTAAACACTTGCCCTGAAGAAAAAGAGAGGCTGTGGAGCTGGACAAGTGGCCACCGAAGGGTTAAGCAGGCAGCCCATTAGAAGTGTCCTTCAGTTCTGTGTCTGTTTTTCCTTACAGAACATTAAGCTCAGTGGGGCAGTCAGAAACCCCTGTGGTGCCCCCATTAAAAAAGATCAAGTCGCACATGTCGATATCACAGCTTCACCCATACTGTAATTTGTCTGACAGCAGCTAATGCTGCTCAGCGTGGCCAGGGAAGACCAGGCTGCCTTTTAAAGAGAGAGACCCAAATCCCTTTTTTTAAAAAAAAAAAAAAAATAATAAAAAATTGTGGTCAGACAAACTGCTTAACGATATAAAGATGCAATCAGCATCTCTGCCACTCCTCCCCTCCCACTGGAAGCGGGATAAAGCCCAGCGCACTACAAAATAATCCCAGTAAAGGCACTGCCGGAGCACTAACAAAATGCTCTGGTGCAGGCAAAAGCATCATTCTCCCTTCCCCCCACCCCCCTCCACCCCC
>VZTM01033455.1:399749-420014 GCA_013400555.1 Jacana jacana | reverse complement strand
AATAAATAAATAAATAAATAAATGAAAATCAATCTGATTGAAGTACTAAGTGCAGTACTTAGTACTTAGTACTAGTACTAAGAAGTACTAGGTGCAAAAGCCAGAAAACAAGAAGAACCACCCCCACCCCCCTGAGCCCTCAAACACCTCCACAGAGTTCACCAAGATAACAAAAAATCACATACACAGCCTAGAGAGCGACGTGGACATAAATCCTTCAGGAAGCTGTCTTATCTCACCACACAGAAATTTAATCACCCAACTGGCTACACATCAGGGTGGTGAAATACATCTTAGTCCTGATGCCTGCAGAAAACCAGTTCTTCTCTTCAAAGGTGGTAGCAGTACCACCCCCACCCCCCTGAGCCCTCAAACTATACATATATATATATATATGTAAACCCACCACTTTTATGGAGCTGTGCAATAACAGCATTTCCAGCTCGGTGGCCTAATGAATACACAGAGCACTGTCCACAGTCAGACACAAAAACATTACAGTTGGTGGTGGATGGCTCCATTACCATTCACTCCATGGTTGCACCAAGGGAATAAGAATAATTTAAAAGTTTACCTAACAAATTATAGGCGTGCTTGCCAATACATCAGTACAACAAAAAGCCTTGAGCTAGTAGTGAGAAGTCATTTCCGCATTGAGTCTTCTACAGGTTTGACTCCTGCCATTTCTGGTGACAGTAAGAGCTGGAAATGCACAGCTGAAGTGAATTTGCTCCATCCTGATGTTCCAGCCAGCCTCCAAGGTGGAGATGACAGAACAGATTATGGGTTCAGCTCAGCCACACCACCATGGTCTCCAAAGGAGGAACCTTGCAACACAACCTCAATTTGAAGGGGCAGCTCCGTAACATAACCTCAACAGTTGCCTGAAAATGGAAGCACAGGAGATGGTCTCTCTGTCAGGGGAGAACCTAAGGATGGAACAAGGAATTAACACATANGAAGCACAGGAGATGGTCTCTCTGTCTTTCCTAGAATACCTGTCAGGGGAGAACCTAAGGACGGAACAAGGAATTAACACATGTAAACCAGAATCCAATCTAAAAATAGTAACAGATTTTGGCTTGTACCTTTTCAGACTTTTCAGCCATTTCTATCTGCAATAAGCCTCTCTTGCTCTCAGCTTTCCTCAGGCCAGGATCCTGCTAAGCTTCAGAGAGATGCAAAATATGCTTGACTAAAGAACAGGCTTTACAGTTAACAAAGGTGCAATCTACCCTGATAATGTATTCCTGCACATAATGACCTGGAAGTGCTGTATTCATGTATGAGCTTTCTCAAAATTAGTTATTAATGGAAGAGATCATATAAGATATTGCTCCTTAATATGCTTGAAAGACTCCCATAAACGCACAGAATCGTACGTTCTGCTCTTTGAGTAGATGTGTAGGACCCAAGTTGAGCACAGCCACGTTACACTGACACAAGACTACCGTAAGAAATGACAGAATCAGGAACGTCTCAGGCAAGAAACAAGCTCCCTTGGCTCCAGTGCAAGAGCACGTGGACCTGCTGCCACGGCGGCTGTCACATCACACCGAGTTGCTATGGAGATAATTGCAATGTCATAACTAAAGGCTAATGTCAGCACCGGGCTTTACAAGGAAATGATTGGATTGTATTTTTAATTTACCCCCAAATTATTGCAACTTCTCCATCAGGAAGAAAATGTGAATTGTAGATTTAGGTTTTTGACAGCAGCAGAGCATAACTTTATGGCTTAGGATCCAGAAGTTTTTACATCACTGTATTTCTTTGAAGGTGTTTCCAGGCGTTTTTGTGCACCGATATTGAGCCAGGAAGATTGTGACAGGAAGACAGAGAATACACAGGCTACACAGGTAAGCAATAATCATACACTTATATTTTATGATGCATGTGGTACATCTACACTTTGTTTTCTTAACCTGAATCTCATTCAGCAACTCCAAGTATTTTATTAACAATATTAATCAATAGCTTCAAGATGCTCTCGTGACCCGAGAGTTGCTAAGTTGTGCTATGGTAAAAACACATGAAACAAAATGAAATTTTAAATTATCTCCACACTTGCTGAACCATGCTCTCTGCCCTTTGTGCCTGAACTAGTGTCTCCCAAGCTCCAGAGCTAAATCCAGGCCAGCGTGGAGCTAAACTGCTTTTTTCTTTGGAACCCACTTCAAAGTCAATAAGGTTTTGTACCTCTCCAGCCCCGTGGCTGCTGGCAGCGAGCTGTGCTGGTGGGGCTGACAGCAACACCCACAGCAGCACGACGCCGTAAGCTTTGCAAGGCAGAGACCGACCCTGTGGTAAAGTGTCAGGTGTATGTACAGCATTATACAGAAACCAAAATAATCAACACTGCCATCACGACAGAAGTCGTGTTACTGATAGCTCCGCTGCGCCGCCCACTCCAAATCCAATTGTCAAAAAAACCCCCAATCAAGCAATGTCAAAAGTGAAGAGATTAAACAACCTGTAGCCCCGAAAAACATATGCAAGAGAGGATAATGAAAGTGTCCATCTCAGCCTGTTCTCATTACTAAGACTCCTTAGTTACACTGAGAAAGTGATTTAGTTTAAGCTTATTATGGTCCGAATGACAGGCGACACTGCCAATGAAACACCACAACCCACACAGGTTTTTACTGCCAGCAACACCCAAATGAAGCTCCTCTGTGGCACAGGACATCAGCTGCTGGGGTTGTCACACCCCCACCCAGTGCTCCCCGTTAGGGGGATTCATCAGTTACACCACAAATCATTGCTTGGACCTTCCCTGAGGAAGGCTGTGTCCCACCTCCAGAGCAGAGCTGGAGCTGCACGATGATGGATGGCAAGAAGAAAGAGAAAGGAGGAAAGAAAGATGAATGCAGAGAATCTCCAAATTGGCATAAAGGGAAACTGAAACAACAAAGAACAGAAATTGTCGGAAAAGTTTCAGTTTAACTGTTGACAACTTGGTGTTGATGGATATGGAGGAGAAAATGGTCTAAAACTCTAGTAACATTTAATTCTGTTGTCACAATTACCTTTCTCCTTGCTTATACTAAATGTCTTTGCTGCCCAAAGCAGCATAGAATTTTCCAAAATCAAAATAGTTGTCTTTAAGCCTTGATTGTTGTTCGGATCAATTACAGCTAAAACCTGAATGACATGACACACAAAATGTTCGCCTATTCTGGCATTTAATACCAAGGAATTTATTACCATTGTCAGTACACTAAGGATTATTTGAGTGTTAGGAGGATATACATTAAAATATAATGTATCTAATGTATAATATGTAATGACTGCTATGAGAGTAGGATCACACTCGAGTGGAAAGCATAAGTAGGCTCTGTTGGAAGCAATTTGGCCCAGTTTGGAAAAGCTAGCTGTTAAAAATCACAGGCAAATCCCAAACTGGCTGTTACCAGCTACCTTCAGCAAGCTCTGCTTCTCACCTCTGCTGCCTGCTCTGGCCACAGCCCTCCCTGTGCTCACCCCACCAAGTGTCCCCTTCTCCTTGTGAAGTCCTCAGTCCCTTTACATCCCTGGCTCCAACAGCCCACAACCTGCCCCAGCCAGGAAATTTCTGGCAGAACAGTTCTCCTGAAGGATAACACCAGGTTTAAGGAAATCACCATCCCCTTTGAGTCACAACATTGTCTCTTCTGTCTCACATGGGATCACTAAAAGAAAAATGAGCATGTTCAGAAAGGTACCAATTAGATAGCGTTAAGCACATGACCAAAAAAGAGAAGGCACAATAGTGTGAAAGTCAGCGAGTAATAAGCAAGCTGCACTTCCATAATTTCATAGGAAAATCCTTGGGGCACAGCCAGATTCTGAAATAAGAAGGCTGTATTTATAGCAATCAGTTTGGTTTGACATATTTCCCCTAATATGCTAAATTACTTCTCCACTATCATCATAACTTCCCCTCAGTCATTCCTCAGCATCTCCTATTAGGCTGGCCTGAAAGCACTTACCGAGCTTCTCCGGCTGTGACCTCTTTAAAAACGTGTTCATTCTGACAGCAGCCGGCGTGCGGGGAAGGGGACGTGTACAGCAGGCAATTAACCTGCCTGTGGGCCACACCGCCTCTCCCAAAGAGCTCCTAACCAGACCCTGCTCTTCCTAACCTGCGTCCTTTTGTCCCCTTCCCCTGCTCTCCTCCACCCAGACAACCTCCCCAGCTCCAGTCATTAAATCTCCAACGGGAGTGGAGGGACAGAGCGTTTCCATCACTCTTGCTGCTGTAAGGAAGCAGAGGAGTTGCCCTGGAGGAACGGCAACTGGCCCACTTGCCCATGACCTCGGAGTGTGGAGGAAGCACAAGCCAAAGACACTCAGGAATCATCACTGGACCATCAGCTCTATGACTACTGCACGGACCGTATGGATGACTCGTAGTGCCCATGGTTATACACAGCTACAACCGCCAGATGTGCGTTTAACAGCGTTTTGCCCGGGCTCCTCATTAGCGGCAGGAGGATGTCTGAAGTCCCACTCAAGATGACTGCTCTGTCGTGTGACACACTCAACACATCCACAGTGAAACAAAGTCCTTGCCCTCAAGAATTTGAAGTCCGAAGAAGCAAATATGTTCTGATAAAGCATGTCAAATCTAATCACCATCCGGCAGCTCCGTGTGAGCCTCTTCTCCTTGCTCTCAGCCAGCCCCAAAAAGAACAGTCATTTCAGCCCTGCACAGGTTTTGCGTGGCAATCCTGGCTTGTGCGAATAATGCTGTTTAGAATTTCATCAGGTTATTTCATATTTCATAACAAATACACCCAGTGATACCTTTATAATGATCTTCTTACAATTGAGCTGTCCTGTCCTCAAAATATTAAGTGACAATAATGTAGTTCTGATTTTATTTTTTAAACCACCTGCATTCTCACCCACATCAAATAGAGACTTCTTTTGTGGAGCCAGAGCTGGAAAAAGAATAGTACCTTTTTTTTTATTTCTTCTTTTTTTTTTAAGGAAAGGGAAAAAAAAAAAAAAGACTCATGCTTCTTCAACCTTTTTTCCTCCTGCTACTCGGGTGCTTGTCTTTAATGAGCAGCTCCAAATGACAGCTTTAATCACTGCCTCTGGCCACTGAAAGAGGCCGCTAATGATAGGAAAGAACAGAGGACCATTTGCATCAATCAGCTCTAGTCTAAATCACTTTTTATGATAATGCACCGGAGCGAAGAAGAACGTCTCTGATGTCTCCTGCATGATGATGTACCACAGTGCTGTCTCCTCATCTCAGACCTCCACATAAATCTCTTAAAGATGCACACACACCCCACCCTGTGCTGCCAGCACTGGCCCTCGTTTTCTACACCATTAATGATCTACCACCAGGGTAGAGTCAGGAGAGGTTAAGCAATCAGTTCATTCAGTTTTCACTTTCTGCGGGGAATGCCCACTGCTCCCGGAGAAGGGGAGGGGAACCCGCAGACAATGCCTCATCTCTCAAGCAAATACAATTTAGGATCCGCGCGATCCCTGCTTTGCCACCCATCGGCATCAGGAGCTGAGAGAGGAAAAAGCACCCAGCGCAATCCGGAGGCTGCTGCCTGCTAGGACGTTGCACCCTGTCTGCAGGCTCTGCCCTGTCCCTGCGAGCACACTTTATTTACACAGCAGTGCTTTCAAAGAGACTAATCCCATAAGTAGAGATTACCCCCACCCCCACAGAAGGGTTTATAGGATCACGCCGCAGTCCTGTAATACTAAAACAAAAGACCTGATCCCGCACAAGACACTGCCCTGATTAGATGCTGGGCCGAGACAGAAGATTTAGGCTCAATTTTCTGACCCAGCCACGGTCCGAGACCCCATGGCCCGAGCCAGCTGTCAGCAAACACACCTGCAGGAACTCCACAGCTTCCCAAGCTCCAGCTTTCTGCATCTGAAGAACTTTATTGCTCAGTTGCATTGGCCATGGGAACTTTACATCTACCCACACAGCACTATGTATACAGCCTGCTGGGTGCTTCCCTTAGATTCTAGGATTCTAAAGCCCCAAAACCATCAACAACGAGCTCCCAAGAGGCCCAGCAGCAACATGGTAAGGGGTAAGACTTCCAAAAGCTGATGCACTCAGACCTGTGTGGGAAAACTCAAAGGAAAACCAGGCTGAAGCGGGGGTCTAATTGCCTTTGGGTCCTTTGGAGATCCCAGCATAATGTTCTCAGCCTGGTAATGCTGGCTAACTCAAGTGACCCATGGGCTATCTGCAGACTGCCTATGTGCATTGGGACTGGTGAGATCTGCTCGCCAGACCCACTTTTATGGGCTGCAGAATGCCCTCCTGCCAGGCCATGCGTCAAAACAACTTCTCTCTGTCAAAGCAAACTAAACATTGCAACCTCAGATCTACTACATCCATGGGGGACGCGTATAAATACACTGGGCCTGTTTTAGTATTCCCCTTCTACAAGAGGGGGGGAAAAAGAGAGAAGATTATATTCATTCAATTTTGGAGTTACTCTATTCTCCGAACTGGCACAATGCTGGGTGGTGGAAATTATACCAACCTCACGGGCAAGTGCTTACCATATTCACTCTGATTCCTCCAAACCACCTGGAGAGGCCACAGTGAGCAACGCTGAGTACTGACTGACGCTTCTCAGAACATGCTAATCACCTTTCAGGAAAGAAAAGGGAAGGGAAAGGTCTCCAAATAGGCAGTTTTATTTAAGTTACTGGTGTCAATAAGAAATTCCTTTTGCTCATGGACACAGGCTAACTCTGCAGGGCTCAATCCTCCACAGCAAAGAGGGCTTATGACGCCAGCTGAAGTCACTGGACACTTTTGACACCTGACTGACTGAAAATTATGACACTAAAATTCTTTATATGGAGAATCCTGCTAAGGAAATTGCCTCTTTAGCAATACCTCAGGTTCTGGTGGATCATTCAGGCCACACGTGAGGAAAAGCCCTAAAGAAGTCAGTATGGGTCCCTGCAAAGCACGTGGCTCTCAGCAGACGGTGGCCAGCCTGCTCCCAGGGGTCTGATAGCAGGGTCCAACCGAGCTAATGGAAATGCTCACGATGACTTTGGTAGGCTTTGGACTGGGGCCTTAGTAAACGCAAATAAAGAAGGAAAAAAAAAGAAAAACCAAAGAGAATGGTATCCAGCCGCTGCAGCCCCCCATAGCATTTCTTTTTTTTGTAAATGCTTCCCTTAGCAGCTTTATTTCATTTTAGTATAATAAACTTCAAAAGGTGTATTTGATCTGCCAGCATGTTTTTCAGTGTCCACCAGGAGTTCATTTCAGCTGTGCAATGTAGCAAATACTGTACATTAGGTTAATTTTCATTTCAGCTGTACAACATATATTATTGTTTCACTGCTTGGCTTAAGTGAACTCCTGGTGGATACAGTCAAAAACATACCAGCAGATCAAATGTACTCTTTGAAGTTTACTATAATGAAACATCTTTCTTTTTTTTTTTTTTCCTAAAAGAAAAAAAAAAAAGGAAAAAGCTTTTAGAAAGCTTTAAACTCTCCTGAATTGTTTGGAGCATTTTAATGTTTTCGCCTCTCTCTCCTAAAAGCAAATAACAAGAGATTTCATCGTCTCCAGCTTTTACTCCTAGCAGAAGTCACGTTCCAGATGAAGTAATAATTAATCTGTTTGCAGCACTGCTCAACTTCAACAGGCCGGGGCTGGCTCAGGAACCACGTCAGCAGACGGTGTGTGCGGTGCCTTTGGTGCTCATGCAAGTCAAATGCAAAAGGTCCAACTGAAACCAGTGGGATTCCAGGGCAGGACTGGACTCTGAAGTGCATGAACTATCTTCAACTTAACTCCAGGAACCTGCACTATTTAGTTATGGACCTCAGTGATTCATGGCCTTTAAAAATGTCACTGAGAAGTACCACCCTTGTCACCCAAGGATCCCAACCCTTCCCTCATGAGTTTCCATCTTCAGTTGAATTATCCTCCTGTTTTCCCAGTCCCCAGCCTTTCCCAGCTCATTTTACTGAGCCAGGACAGAGCACAGCCCCTAGAACGGTCACTAAACTGCACTCAGGAAAGTGGGAACATCTTACACCGCCTTTACCATCAGATCTTTGTAACGTGGAACTGTGTCCAGGCTAATCCACCCTCTGCCGCTTCGGGAGGAGCCAACCTGATCCCAATTCCAAGCAAACTTCACTGACTGCAATTCCTCTGAATATGGAACACATAAAGCTTGAGATTAAGTAGGATTTCCCAAACGGGATTGGGGGTCTCTAATAAAAAGGCTTCACTATGAAGTTAAAAAACCCAACCCCACAAAAGAGCTCCAGGACACGTTAAGGCCACTGAACTATGATTGCCGTACGCTTGGAAGACATTACTGCCTGTACAGTGTGAGCTGTGCACCTACGGTTCGGGGCTATTTCACAAGGGAAAGGAGTTTAACGGTCCCAACAGCACAGTGGTGCACGTGGCACACCCAGACCTCAGCCCAGTACAGCTCACCACCACCATCACCCCCCAACAGGGACTCCCCAACACCTCCCGGGCACCCCCACATGTGTGCACTCAGTAAATAGCCAAAAGCGGGATCTTTTAGGCCGAGAGGCTTTAAACGGGTACCTGCTTCTGCCAGACTCGTGTTGGGAACTCACAGAGCTGTGCTTTCCGCCTGTTATCATCTCACCACCAAGCTCCCACTTTGGACAAAGTAATGAGTATTTGAAACACCCCCCACAGAAGGAAAGAAAACCCAGACATTTTGTGTACACCATTAGTTTTATGCATCTCGCAAGTGCCGCTCCCCAGTTAGAAAATTTCCCACAGCTTTTGGTTCACTTTGAACAAAATAGTGTTGGACTTCTGATGAATAGCTCAGCTCAAAATGCACTTGGAGGCTTTGCCTTGAATTTTAACTTGGAGTAAATAACCTACAGTGAAGCTAATTGTATTGAAAATTCAGAATATTGAGAAAACGTTACATGTGATAAATATTTACCCTAAAGGAATTCAAAGGGAGTCTGTAACAATTTATTTCTAACCAATACCAAGTAATATTAAATTGCAGGGAAAATGCAGCCCCAAACCCTATATTTTTCCAACTTGTACTAATGATCATTCTTTGTGAAAAATGCCAGCCAACAATGTCCTTTAACCATGCAGCTATATACAATAATGTGGTTTTATACTGTGTGTTAGCATTTTTCATCCTAACGCTCTCCGCAAAACAATGGATTGATTCTGCTTTCACTTAAATTGGTGTAACTAATTAGACCCAACTAGAATTACTCCTGATCCTATTCATGTAAACAGTCTTGATGACTTCAGTGAGGCCATTAGTGAAAATAGGGACTCACACAGAGTAAGGATTTATAGGCTCAAATCCTCACTACTTGAAGCCTCAGTAAAATGCAGCCAATTCCAACGCAGAAGGAGAAAGCCGAACCACACACAACTTAAGTGCAGAAGAAGAAGAAAGGGGAACATTTTGGCCAACGAAATAGGGAGAAAAAGCACTTTTTGGAAGAACTGTCATATAAAAGACCTGGGTCAGAGGAGAGGCCGTGAGCGCTCAGCACCCGTGGCTTCCGCTGGAGTGCTCGCTTGAGAAAGGTACCAGTGAACATGTTTATCCACACAGGATTTCTCCTTTACAGCAGAACTAGTGAGGACGTGCAGGGAAACATGAATGGTTTCATTTTTGAGCTTGGCCTAAAAATTCAGATCAGCTTTGTGTTTCAAATGAACCAGTTCATCCAGTCGTCATCTTTAGTGCCTAAATTCAGTCTGTTCAACCAATGCTAAAGCAGATGATGATGAAATAAAAGGCTCTTCTAAAAAAAGGAAAGAGGGGGGAGAAACTATATTAATCACTACCAGAAAACATCTGTTTTTCAATGAGGTGGTTTTTGATCTATACTGTTTGTGATGCAAGAGGAAAGCTTTGCAATCCATCTGACAACCAGATCTCCATTTTGTCGGGATTAGGGGTCAGCATGAGGGACTGGGGGAGGGAAGAGCGGGAAGGGAGCAGGAGAAAGAGATTCCTGTAATGAATGCCAGGACACTCACTCTATAAACACACCCTACAGAACACGAGCCACAAGTCCACTTTCAACATTTCTGCTCGATTTATAACAGCATAAACCAATTACAAGTTCAAGGTTTTATCTCATCTCCCGATATATGAGAGAGTTCTCTTCCAATATCCCTAATGACGCACGAAGGATGGTTTCCAAATGCAGATGCTGCAAACACACACACTTAGAATTTGACTTTACACGCACAGAGGCAGCAGAAGTCAGCAGAGTTTTGCTATCGCTTGCCATTTCTAGAGTTGAAACCACTTTAGAAAGGACAAGATCATCCCTCCCAGATGAGAGCTGGAGAGGCAGAGACTCCCTGCCACCAGACGACCATGTTGCCAAGTCCCATTGCTGGGTTTTGCTTATAAAGTTAAATAGTTTACAGAGAGGAAACAAAAAATGAAGAAAGGGATAATCTTTTTCCCCACAATCAATTCTGAACTCATCCTGCAGCAAGTGAAGGACATCTTGAGGCAGAGAGAATAGCAATATAACGCTGGGAGAAGAGGTATCTCCGTACCTCACCCGGCGACTGCAGCATTTTACCTGACGGCGCTTCAGGCCACTCCTCTCTAAAATGACTGGAATCGGCTTTCGGATTCTACAGGATAGAGGGGTGCAAAAGTGCTTGCAGATCTTCAAGTAAAGGTGAAAAGTACTCTAGGTTATAACCCTACAAGGATAGTTATTGACTTGGTCGGGGGTTACGTCTATTTTTCTGGTATGCCAGAAACTGCATCTTAAAAAAAAAAAATGATCTGGCTTATTCACACGTAAAAGCTCCCCCCATGCCTGGATCCCATGGCAAGCAGGGACCACAAAACACATTTCCTTGGAGGATTTTTGTCTCACCTATCCCTCTTGTCACCACCTTTCCTTTCAGATTCTCTCTCCTCAACTCTGCTCACAAATATTGCCTTAGAAATATTCTTGTACCATCCCCCACCCACAACTTTTTACTGCTCAAAAGGCATTTGGGAATCAGCCCCAACACAGAAAATAAGGTTTCAGACACCAGAAAGTTCAGTAAAATATGATGAACACAATTAAAGCAACACATTTCCCCTTGCAGTATGAAAATATCAACTATTACAAGGGCAGCAGAAGTTTATTTTTCACCAGGACTGGCATAAGCATCTGACAACCTGCATTATGATGAACATTCTTATTTTGGTGGTGTGTTTAACATTGCTCCTTATCTTTACCAGTACAGAGGGCAGGGTATGGTAGGCTGAACAGGCCAGGTCAATACACGACTCCATCCCTCCTTCTGCTCCCCTTGCGTTTCAACCATACACAAGAGTGCACGATTAAAATGGCTTCATTAATCCTCAAACTTTAAAAGGGATGGCAAGAGGAATGTTCAACTTGTGTACAAATGCATACTTCCAAAGCAGATACTTCCAAAGCAGATACTCAGGAACCTCTGAAGTGCCTGAAGAGGGAAACTCCACTGTTACTTTTGTGCCCACATGCAAGACCGTGGATGAGAAGAGGATGATTCCTGCTTGCACAGCCCCACGGTAACCAAAGGGCACCACAGACCCGTGTTTTGTGCCCACATATCTCTCCCAAGAAACTCCCCAGGCTGCAGAAGAACAGAGATTCAGATAGTGAGCTTTTCTGCTGCACGAGCAACATGTTCTTCCTATTCATCTCCTTACAGGTTACACACCTAAAGAGGCCAGAAGAAGTTTTACTAATTCCATTCCAAGATAAAGGATCAATCTTTCATTTTGGATCCTGGACCCATTGTGGATACCCTTATCTTTGTCACCTTGTGATGAAGGCTACAATGACGTGTTCTCAGAGGGTCAGATGGAAATCTGAGCTAGAGGAAAAGGCTGCTGCCTACTCATTAAGTGATGTGTCACAGGGAAAGCTTATTACAGCCACGCTCTGAAATCTGTGTTGGCTTCTGATTAGTTTTCTGGTAGAATTAAGGTTTTGGTTTTGACCTACAAAGCAGCGAATGCTTTGGGCACTAATTACTTAAAAGCTCATTTCTCTCTCTGTGTAGTAACATGACAAGTTGTGGTTAGTGGGTGTTCTTGAGCTGACAGTCCCTTGGGGGTTGTCTTCACTGCAAAGTTAGCTTAAATAACTCAAGTCCTATCAACACACAAGGAGCACTTAACTCGGAGCCCAGACACGCTCTTTAATTTTCTCATCAAGGGACATAAGTTAAACCCCACACACTGCTAATGCTCTGGCTGACGTGTCAGATCCATCGTGTGAGCGCCGGCAACTGGGATGCAGGCGCCGGGAGTTGCTCAATGCCACGGCACAGACCTCCCTGGGAAGACAAACAAGCAGTTCCAACATTAGCTGAGAAGGGATTAACCCAGTGCCCAAAGGTGCTCTTACCCAAGGAGCAGTGCCTGGGCCAAAGCAGGGTAAAGATCCCAGTGCAATAATGGCAACAGTGTGATCCTGAGCTGGGGCTGCCCTTGCCAAAGTGGCTGCAGCCTGAGTGTGGGTTCTTCTGTTAATGCTTTAGAGGAGACAGAACAATGCAAAGCGCAGCTCAGGTGGCACCAGTCTTTACCAGGGGCATCTTTTGCTCCTGAATTCCTTGCATTTATTTGACTTTCTGCAAGATCCACCTCTCCTCCTAGGATAAGAGAGCTCAGATGGCTGGTCAGGATAACTGGGGCTGCTCTGGTCTTCCAGCTCCCTCCGCTCACCACACAGATTAAGCTTTAAAAGTAGTTGGTGAAGAAGAGGCCAACAGTAATTTGTATTAATTTTATACATTTCAAAAATATTTTTTCAAAAGTTTCTACACTTCGGGTAGGCTTTTGTTGCATTTAGTTAAAGGATGAACCAAAGAAGGTATGCCCCATAGCTATATTGCACAGACTGTGAAGCAATATTAATACATGAAAGACATGGCACCCACTCAGATTCACCATCCTAGTCCTTTCCTGAAGCTTTCTGCCAACAGGCATTTACTTGCTCCCCGAAAACTGCTATTGCAGCACCTGCCTTCAAGCCCCCACCGCTGAAATGACAAGGCAGGTTACAAGCCATCATTAAATATTTAACCCATGCCATGAAATTGCCCAATGCATCCTTGGTTGCTGACCTCCTGAATGCAGGGGGACATGAGGGGATGACACCAGTGGCCACCGAACCCCCACTGCTGAGAACCCCCCCCTGCACCCCTTGTGTCCCCAGACACAGCCACACAGGAGGGGAGTGCAACCTCACACCGAGAGCCAAACCTGCCACGCCAATCCCCAGCACACCAGTACAGCAGCAAACATCAACATCTATTCCAGAGAGACAGAGGAAGGAAAACCTATTTAAAACCTACCTGGGTATGCTATTTTTTTTTTCTCCTTTTGAGCTTTGTTTCCAGCCCTGCTGCCTTGTGCATTGTCCATGCTTCATGTGTTTTGCAATTGATCCTTTGGGCTCCCTTACACACTCAGGGCATACATGATTTTTCCATAATAAAGAGACTTTTAATAAATTATTAAAAATACTGAACAACATCATCTTCAGGGCCACAAGTGTACATCACCTCTCCAGTGGGAACTAAAAGCAACCATTTCCAAGAGCATCATGATCCCCACTTTTGCATTGTCTTGGTATTTGTCTGGTTTATACTTCCCTGTGATGACAAGAGTTTATAGAGTGGTATCTCAGATACAACTTCTAAACCCCAACATCATCCACTTGTCATTCAGTAACAGATTTCAGATGTCAACAATATAATGCAATCGAGTGCAGTTAGAGTCCACATGGGATAAATGAAGATCAGTTTAATCATGAGAACCTACTATATTTATTTCACCTCTGATAACTTGTTAGTCAAATAAGGGGTTTAAACCACACGCTTCCTTCAAGAGAGAGGAATAATATTATTTATCAGTCAGCAGCTTCTGCACGACAAGTTCTATAGGCAAGGATAATGAATCCTTCAGTCTGACTCCAGAGTTCTTGGTACTTTCTATACAGGCTTTCAACCCCATATATTCCAGCTCAGAAAGCCCTTTCATTTTGTTCTCCTTTGGATGTGGTGTCCTGGGCTCTGTTGCTGCTACATCTTATTAAAATCAGGTTAACCCGTACTTATTTCCCAGAGTCCACTTTTTTCATTATGCAGGTGTCACATGCCTTACTAAATTTCACTGCTCCAGTTCTGAAAGAACCAAACTCAACAGCCTAGAGCAGAAGCTGAAAGCACAGATTTACTTTTTTATTCTGAGACACTGCGTCATCAGCTGGTTATTTAAAACTTTGTTCTGAGATGCTGAACCCAAGAGGCCAAGACTTTCCACTTAATGGGACTGAACAGGCTCCACAACACGTTATTAGGTATACGCTTTTGCATCATCATTAGCAATAATGATTTATATTCCAGAAAGCATCTATGTCCCATAAGGTTCCCATTTTCACTTTAGAATATGTAGTGTACACACGTGGAAATGAAGGCATCTACGGCACGAAGCACAACGGCAGCAGAGAGCCACAGGAGCTCATGAAGTATAAGTGGTACAAACCGTAAAACTTTCAATAGGAATGGTAAAATACTATTAAAAAGAGGTATAAAAGTAAGTCATCATAATTTGAGGTTACTAATATTGCAGTTGCCCTTGGCTAGCATTCTTGGCACTGTTAGGGAAAATACATACGAGCTTACACACACCACAGACAGGATTAAGCACAGGTCTCACGCGCTACAGATGATGAGTTTCATGAGAGAGCCAGCTCCTGATGAGGGAGTTCAGACTGTTTCCAAGCACATGCAGCTCCAACAGGCAAAGAAAACAAGTCTTTCAGCTGATTTTTGGTTTATGACCCATGCCCTAACATCTCTCCACGTGTTCTCCCTAGAGCTCCCCCATCACAGTGGGCACCACGTACAACCCCACCACTCCAGGAAAGGTTTGTCCCTCATACCACGCTGCAGGAGTAAAACCACTGTCACCCCGGGCAAACAAGTGTGTGTTCACGAACACACGAGAGAGAAGACAGCGTCCACCTCGTGTGCATCTTATATACAGAGTTAAACATTTACACTAGCTACAGATTTAAGGAAAAAAAAGGGAAAGGTGTTTGCCAGGTCTCTTTAGAAAGGAAGATTCTCTCAATCACCCCTATGCAGATCATGCCATTAGAAATTGAACCGCTTTGAAGCTCCCTTTTTTAAGACTCCAAGCCCTATGTATATATAGGCTGAACATCCAATTCCTCCCCAAATTCCACCATTGACTGTGGATCCACCCTGTGACTCCACATCCTTTAGCTTTAGTTTAAATTTGCAAGAAACACTCAATTCCTCATTGTGCTGGACCTTACTCCAGTTTTCTTGTCTTTTCCACATAAAAAACAGCAAAAGCACACTATAATTACACAAACTCTTAATTAAACTGAAGACTTTAACACACCTCCAATGTTTCCATTAGCAGCAGTAACGCCATTCAATCAGGACGATAGACTTCCATGTATTACTGAGCTCTTAATTGCTAATCACTTCCCTAGTTAATAATTACTAAAATGCTACTAGAAAATATGTCTAAAATACAGATATTGCCATGAAGTTATGCTTCTGTACTTACCGAGTTTGACGTTTGAAGAGCCAGCAGTGGCCAGAGAGCTGGTCACCCATTTGTCCTAGAAGGCCACCAGCCAGGGTCCACTGTGAGCCAGATCCTGCCCCAGCCCAGGCAACCCTGGCTGACAGCACAGGCCATTGCACAGATGGTGCTGGCACAGAATCATAGAATGGTCCAAGCCTGAAGGAACCTCCAAAGGTCAGTCCAATGTCCCCACAGTCAGCAGGGACACCCCCAACTAGATCAGGTTGCCCGGGGACTCCTCAAGCCTCCCCTTGAAGATCTCCAGGGAAAGGGCCTCAACCACCTCCCTGGGCAACCTGTCCCAGTGGTCCACCATGCTCATGGTAAAAAACTTATTCCTAATATCCAATCTACATCTGCTCTTCTCCAGCTTGAAGCCATTGCCTCTTGTCCTGTTGCTGCAGGCCTTTGTAAACAGACCCCCCCTACAGCCTTCCTGTAGCCCCTTCAGGTACTGGGAGGCTGCTCTGAGGTCTCCCCGGAGCCTCCTCTTCTCCAGGCTGAACAACCCCAACTCCCTCAGCCTGTCCTCGTAGCAAAGGTGCTCCAACCCCCTGAACATTTTTGTGGCCCTCCTCTAGACCCGCTCCATCAGGTCCATGTCCTTCCTCTCTTGAGGGCTCCAGACCTGCACACAGTCCTCCATGTGAGATCTCACCAGAGCAGAGCAAAGTGGCAGAATCACCTCTCTGGATCTGCTGGCAACACACCTTTTGATGCAGCCCAGGATGGGACTGGCCTTCTGGGCTGCAAGTGCCCACTGCCTGCTCATGGCCAGCTTCTCCTCCATCAGCACCCACATGTCCCTTTCCTCTGGGCTGCTTTATAACACCTCACCACCTGGTCTTCATTGAGAGTGACAGTTGTTCCAGCCCAGGTGCAGAACCCTGCACTTGCTCTTTGTTGAACCTCATGAGGTTCACCTGGGCCCACCTCTCCAGCCTGTTCAGGTCCCTCTGGATGGCATCCTATTCCTCTGGTATATTGACAACACCACACGGATTGGTGTCATCTACAAACTTGCTGATGGTGGACTCAATCCCTCTGTCTATATCATAGATAAAAATGCTGAACAGTACCAGTCTCAGCACAGACCCTTGAGGGACACCACTTGTCACTGCTCTCCATATGGACCTCAAACCATTGAGTACCATCCTCTCGCTGCGACCAGCCAGCCAATTCCTTATCCACTGAACAGCCCACCCATCAAATCCGTATCCCTGCAATTTGGCGAGCAGGATATTGTGGAGACTGTGTCAAAGGCCTTACAGAGGTCCAGATAAAGCACGTCCATAGGTCGTCCCTTATCTACTAACATAGTCATCCTATCATAGAAAGCCACTAGGTTAGTCAGGCAGGACCTTCCCCTAGTAAAGCCATGGCGGCTGTCCTGAATCATCTCCCTGCCTTCCATGTGCCCAAGCATGGCATCTAGAATGATCTGTTCCATGATCTTCCTAGGCACGGAACAGATCCTTCTAGATGTGTTACTCCCACTGTACATCCACTGAACAGTGGATGACGCTGGAGGACCCCAGAGCATGGCATGACTCCAGGCTGCTGATGGGAAGGTGGCCTGGCCAGCCACTCACTCAATTCCCAGCAGAACTGTCTCTGCTCCAAGCACCACCACGCTCAGGAGGTCCCCACACCTCCCATCAAATGACTGCAGGCAACACCTGATGATGGGCTGGGCCAAAAGACAGAGCTTCCCTCATCAGTGCAGATTAGGGTAAGAGTACACAGCTGGCTCCTGGACTCCCACCGCAACGGGGTCACTCAGGCTCTCTGCCCCCACGTTCACATGGCTATGGTAGATGCTTGGTTTTTCCTTACAGAACACAAATTCCTATAAGCAACGTCCCCCTCATCGTTAAAGGAAAAGTTTGAAAAGGCAAACGTGAGCACTCAGCAGACAGCAGAAGGCAGCGGGAGGGGGCAGCTTGGCTGAGGGTGAAAGACCAGGCTCTGGTGACTTTTTCCTGCACATGGACTGTGTTAGTCCTGGAATCCTTGCTGCTGTGAGAAAGTTAATTCAGATTTATACCATGGCAAGAGCAGATGTGACTCCAGATTCCTCCCAGTTACTCATGGCCCATCCCCAAACCCACAAAACCTAATGTGAAGATTTCCTCTAATGATCATCGAATGATGCATGTACAACCCACACAAACTTCTGGTAACCAAGTTCTGTTTCATCTGTGGACAGATCAGATCTTCTCTGGTGTTCTTCACACCTGAAAGAGCTAACTTTTATTCTCACCTAGAAGCCATCATCTAGAAACACTCAGAAACACAACATTTCCAACCCTCTGGATCCTAAGTTGGAGCACTGATGTTTTCCTCTTCTCCATCCCTTGGCAGCAAGGTTAATGACAGAGATGTCTATGCAATTTCCATGAGGTAAGTCAAAATTTTCTCCTTGCAGAAGACATTTAGTGAGAAGAAAAAGCTTGGGGATGGGAGAAGGGAAAATAATTAATTCCTTGCCCTTCCTGTTCCTCCTTGCCCCTTAAAAAGGACCACAATAAACTCAACATTAATGCTTTGGTATTCAAGTAATTTTATATCCAGCCTCCACTGGAGGAAACGTTACTCATTCCTATTAATCCAGGACTTTTAAATGACAACAAGTATATTAACGAGGTGTCTATGCAATAAAAAACCTACACTGGTCAGGGCTGCGTATTTATGTGGCAAACTGGTGATGCTTCAATGCAGCAGTGGGTACTCTAAAGCATCAATAGCTACCAGTAAAGCCAAAACTACCACATAGACCTTCCAGCTCTTGTGTCACCAGCCGTTCCGGGCTTGCACCCAGTGCTGACTCCGCAGTGTGGGATTTACGGGAGAGCTACACTCTTGGAAGTGCTGGTCAGACGTGAGGGGGGAGCAGAAAGCACGGGCTGGTCAGTGAGTCCTCCTGCTTAGTCAGTCTTGTGAGAAGGACTTTTGAATAACCCAGGAACCTAAAAAAGCACTACCAAGGAGATCTATCTGGGTTTATTAGATGGCGAATAACGCTACTTCTTCAATCAGTGAAATTCTCTATGTGAAATGGAGGTTTATTCACCTTTTTATATTGTCATTTAATAACCTCATAAGTGAAGAATTATGAAACCAAGGTAATATCGAAGCACATTTTCATATTTCCAGTCACACACAGTTTTTCTGCTTTGCTAACTTTTAGACACTCAGCTCATATTCTACCCACATCTTTAAAGGTCATTGTTCCCATCAGGGGTTTCGGTGTGGGTTTTTTTTTTTGTGGTGGATAGAGATGCAACGGCAAAAAGGTTCATGGCTGGTTAAGTTCCTTCCTTCGTTACTTTTCCCTCTCCTTAAAAACGTAAGAAAGCTGCTGGTGTCTCTATAGGAAAGGTTCTGAAAGGATTCTGGAGGCATACAGAGTCTTCAACAAATGTTTCAAAGCAGATTCATCATTTGCCGTGAATACAAGTTTTTGACTGATACGTAGGAAGAAGCTTGAATAAGCTTAGATCTCAGAATTGAAGGTTTTTCTAAAGAAAAAGCTCTAGAAATGCCTGCATTTAGATGGGGGGAAGCGTGTGCAAATCAAGAACAAAGCCCCGAGACGCAGCGAGAGTGAATAACCTTTCAGATCAAGCTGGTTTCCCCACTAGAGAGGGTTCCAGCCTGCACGTTACCATTTGATGCAGATGTCTGTCAGAATAGCACTACTGGATAATAGATGAAAGATTATCTGTGACATTAGGAAAAAAATGAAAGCTTTAAAATGGCTACAAGTTCCATTAAAAAAAAAAATAAAAAAAATTAGATAGTCTTTCTGAACAACAACAATAGCCCCTGTGGTTTATTGAATAGCGTGGCCCCGCTGCTGCCCACCATTGTTCCGCTGACTTGCACCGGCTCCTCCACGCTCAGCAGCTTCCCTGCTGCCTCCTCACTGCTAAAACATAAGGCCCAAGAAACAATCCCAGTTACGATTCCTCTCCCTTGACTTGAAATGCTGAGAGAAATTCAAGTGGAGCAGTTCGACATGCAGCACACTTGATTTAACAGGAGAATTACAGATTCCAGGCAGGGATTTCCAGCGCAGGTGAGAGCCTGATTTTCCTCCCAGTCTTTCCTGCCCAGTCCAACACATCAATCTTTCATTTTCCAGAGGGGGCCCAAGCTGAGGACACCTTCACTGCACAGATTTCTGCTGTGCACTCACCAGTACGGAATGAAGGGAAGCTGTACGTGTAGCAGTGGTGTAAATCTACTCCCTCAATCCTCAGCCACAAGACCCATCTCAGCTGAAGGTGGTTCACCACACAGGACCCAACCTCCCCCAGCTGCAACAAGTCAGGGTCCCACCACTGCAAAACGGGGAGACTTGGGACATCTGTGCATGTGTTTGTCTCGTTCAGCTAGTGTAAACTGGCACCACTCCACTGACATCCAAAAAGTCCTGCTGATTTATATACACTGATGATCTCACCCACTGTAATTACGTATAATTTCCTATCTAGAAATACTGTCATAGAATCATAGAATCATAGAATCATTTAGGTTGGAAGAGACCCCTGGGATCATCAAGTCCAACCATCAGCCCTACTCTACAAGTTCTCCCCTACACCAGATCCCTCAACACCACATCTAATCT
>VZTM01033455.1:389726-399644 GCA_013400555.1 Jacana jacana | reverse complement strand
CCCCCAGGTCCTTTTCTGCCAGGCAGCTCTCCAGCCACACTGCCCCAAGCCTGTGACTGTCCTGTAACTGAATGTAGCAAGATCCCAGTCACTCATTACATTCCTCTAACTTGGTATAAAAACCTAGTCTTAACGGCACAGAAACACAGTCTAATCGATTTCAATGAAATGCACCTTTCTATCCGTGGCCTTACAAGACTTAACATTAAAGTTGAACTTAACTACACCAAAGTCACAGCTATTGTTTTTGTAAGTGAAAGCGCAGCGGAGGTCAGGCAGCACAGACACTGCTCAACACCTACATTTTCCATTGCTCAGTAACTCTGTGTTGTACTGCACAACTGACATTTGGGCAGCCGTGTTGAAAAAGCTGTGAAATTGTATTGAAAAAGCAGAAAAACAAGCCCTGACAGGCACTCAGATAGTGCAGTGACGAGGGACAGACAGATAGCGAGACAGAGAAATAATCCTGCCACCTTGTGCAACCCGGAACGATTATTCCTCCTCTCTGTCATGGGGGTTGATCCCTCCTGAGCAGCCACATTGACAAAGCCAACGTCTTGCCAGGACACGCACACACAAGTCTCTGCTGCGACATACTCCATCCTCTGGAGAAAAGAAGGCTCCTGGGAGGCTTTATAGCAGCCTTCCAGTACCTGAAGGGGCTACAGCAGAGATGAGAAGGGATGCTTTATCGGGGAGGGGAGCCATAGGACAAAGGGTAATGGCTTCAAACTGAAAGGGGGGAGATCGAGATTAAATATAAGGAAGAGCTTTGCTGTGAGGGTGGTGAGAGCCTGGCCCAGGTTGCCCAGAGAAGCTGTGGCTGCCCCATCCCTGGAGGGGTTCAAGGTCAGGTTGGATGGGGCTTGGAGCAACCTGGTCTGGTGGGAGGTGTCCCTGCCCAGGGCAGGGGGTGGCCTTGAAGGTTCCTTCCAAGTCTAACCATTCTATGATTCTATACGCTTACTGAAAAAAGACCTTAAGTCTTCACCACTAGTATTAGCCAAACCCTAGGTGTTGCAGAATACCCGTTTTCTCACATAGGAGCCCATTCAAGGACCATTTCTGTACAGACCTGAGGAGCACCTCAAGCCTCTTGAACTGCAGCAGCTGAGGATGTCCAGCAAGGAGAGATGGGGACAGGTCCTGCTGCATCCCATTATCCGCAGAGCTGCTCTGAGTCCTTCCGCAGCCAGGGAGGACTCACTGGAGTGTGCTCTGGAGGCTGAGACCCTGCAGCAGCCACCCACACGGCACTTTATTGTGAAAGATAGAACCAGTCCACTGCTAAATTAACAACTGGGAATGGCACAGACAATTGGGCTGATGCTGATGTTGTTAAACTTTGATTTTTGTTGTCTCATTTTTCCGAGCAGGGCAGCGTTCCAACGCTCCAAGGTGGAACTCCCATCTGTGCTCTTCAGCAACTCAGACCAAGCACAATCACTTTTTAAATTGCAACCCACATCAGACATTTCCCAGGTTGAAGCCCTGAAGTGTCCAGAAGCAGGGACTCTTCGTGTGGTGAAGGGAAGAAATGGGCTAAAAACTTCCTTGTTTACAAAACTACCCAGAAATCTCAGGCTAACAATCCATCTGGGTTTAATTAATCCATTCTCAGAAAGCCAGGGTACTCTAGCTGCTGTTAGAGATGCTGATTTTTCAGTGTGGTTGAAGCTTCATTTATGATTTCAGTAAAAGCTTCATTTTTTTTTTTTCACTCTCTCTTTAGTTAAAAAATGAGCCTCCAGCTACAAATTGGCCGATTACAGACAGTATTGTAGAGCAGCAGTAAAAAAGTGTTAATGAGCTGCAGGATATCAGAAACAAAAAGGAAAATATTTCCCCCGCAGGCCAAACAAAATTAATTTTAAAAATTAATGTAAACCACTAATGCAGCAAGTGCCTCCATTAAATTATGGGGCTATGACATGTACAATGCAATATTTTTGCCATTGAATTTGTTATCTAAAAGGTGTTCATTGTTTATTATGGTGTGAAAAGCTGTTTTCCTCCAGATAGGCTGGTTCATTAAGGAATTGGATTCTTGCCACAGCCCTATTTCTTAGCAATGAAGCGATGCCCTGTAGCAGAAAATGCAGAGAGCGGCTCTCTGTTTAATATCAGAAATGCGAATCAAAAGACTCCAGTCTGCTTTTTAAATGGCCTTTGGTCTTTACAGAGACGAAGTTCACCCCCAAATATTTCACATTGCTGGCTGGTCAAAACGGCTGCTGCGAATTCCAGCTCCGCTGAATGATTATCATCATAATAATCCCTGTCAATGAAAGGTTTGTAACCGTTCATGCTATTAAAACACTTTTATCTCTGCTGTTTCATTCATCACACTGTAACAGGTTTGGTTTTAAGAAGTGAAAGGAACCTATGTTTTAACTGCCTAAGGAGAAAACCACATTCTGAAAAGAAACCAGATCTGTACAATTACACAAATGCTAATGACTGTTAATATTTCAGGGCTGAAAATGTCACATAACTGGATTGGGGTGTTTCCCTATGTGTTGGGTGGCACCTTTTCCAGCAAAGACGCCCAGGGGGCCTCAGCACTCGAAGCGGACTCTGAGAGCCAGGGACCATGCTGGGGACAGAGGAGGAGGAGGAGGTATGGCCCTGGGGGACAGGAGCAGGCAGGGAAACAAGAACAAGAGCTGCTTTTGCTTCTCAGGGTTGATAGGAAACATTGGAGCTTTCGCTTCTAAATAACAGTGGGGAGAGAGAAAACAAAATCTAACCAAAAGCCCTCTATTGGCATATAAAAAATTACTCTATTTAGCAAAATTAGATATTTTGTTGGCCTTCATTTATGAGCCAAAACACCCTGAAGGGGACTACTTACCAACTTTAATTAGTAATAAAAAGCTTACAAGTGCCAAGGGAGCCAGAACTGGAGTCCATGGGCCAAATCCTGTACTTAAATTAAATCAGTTCCAATCTAGATTCTTCTTTCCTTCAAAGAAGTTGCTTTGTGCTTTCCTGGGGACAAGTCTGTGGACTAAAGTCACACTGAAGACAGGAGAGACATGCTGTGACTGTTGCACTGTGAATCCATCCTTTGAGCAGGTCTAAAAAAAGATTGTTTTCAAGAGCTTTGTATGTGCTTGAGGCCAGAGTTATCAGGGATTAATGACTGGCTTGGGTGGGTTTTGTTTGGTTTTTACCTTGATATATTTAGCAAACAACCAGTTCTTTCAGTGCTGATTGAAATTCAAAAAGCACATCAGGATTTATTCAGTAGCCAGCAAAGAGCAAGGACAAAACCAAGAAATTGCAGTGGAAATGCTCATTAGTAATAAGCTCATTTTCAAGGCTCTTGCCATGTACTGTGAAGAAACACACGGATGGTTTGCTGTGAGCAAGTGGGTCTCACACGGAGCACACTGCAATTTGCCACCTTCCCCAGACTCAGCTTTTATTCCTCTGCCACTTAGAAATGAATAGCATGAAAGCACTAAAGGTTGGTGTTCATCCATGGAAGTCTCCAAGATATGAGCATCTCCTTATTAATTTTTAATATAGCCCTATTAGCTTCTACAGTTAAAGCAGTATTTATATATATAATATATATATATGTATATGTCATCTTCATGTTAAAGATTTCCCAATGAACAACCTTCTGTTAAAACAAGCCAAGGGACTAATTCTGCTGCCATCTAACTAGACTGACTGTAGTTTACCTCTGCTGACTTTTAGCCAATAAGCCTCCAGGTGAGGAGATAATTCAGCTCACTTTTCCTCTATTGATCTGAGAAACTAAATTTGTACAAACCTTTCATGGTGAACTCAAAAATGACACGAAAAAACAGGAGAGTGCTGGGGGACAGAGCCTGGACGCAAGATCAGCTGGAGCATGACTTGTCATAAACCTTTCATCAGATCTTCCTGTGAAATTTAATTTCAGCTCTCCCAAAAGAAACTTTGCCAACTGCCAGAGCCAAGGTGAAAAGCTCGCTCACGGTCAGCAGTTGCGAGGCCAAAGCCAAGGCTCTTGGAGAGGCTGCAGGACCAGCAGCCCCAGTTGTGCTCCCAGTATGGAGGCAGGAGGGAGCTCACACGCCACTGACATCTTCCAGAGCTACTGCCCAACCCTGTGAGTGGAGGACGTTTGGTAGTTCACCACCTCCCAGTCCCCCACAACACAAACATGGTTTGGTTTGTACTCAAGCTTAGAGGCATCGAGTCTCCAGTGCACCACTGGACACCCCAAGTATAGGACAAGCACCCCAGTATATGCATGCATGCAGTACTACGCCCTGGACATCACATGCTTTGGCAGCTCAGCAAAGGTCAGGTGAAAAAATACTAGTTTTTTAACCCAAAGAAGGACCAGGAAGGAACAGAAAAGCAAGCAGGCACAATCACTTCCAGCCCTCTCCACTGGGCAAAGGTCTAGACCAGAAGGTAATTTCTGGATCAATTATCTATCAGTCCATGAGGCAACACATTTTCCTGCTCTAGCCACCAAAACACATTTTTCAGGCCAAAGAGAGTTAACAATCAGGCCCCTTGCCCGAGACTGGTACACATTGCAATAGTTTTATGAATTTAAATTTGACATTGTTTGCATGAGTTGGTCAAAGTTCCCTCATCTTACATTACAAAGGACCAAAAGAAGCAACCTTCAGCAGCAGCAGCACTCAGAGAGGGACCAAGGGACCAGTTTTGATAGGTTCATGCAGAAATATTGATCGGACTCTCACGATGAGTGCTGCAGTACTGCTAATCAGGTGGAGCAGCATTAAACAGAAAAGCAATAAAAAATAAAAAAAAAAATAAGTCAGAACAATAATATTCAGAAATAATACAGAGCAGCTTTTCACTTGTTTCTTCTCAATCACATCACTGATGAACAAGCACAGGGAAACCTGCGTGGGGTGGTATTTGAGGCGGAGGTAAATCGAGTCAAATTTGATCCCAGTTACACCAGTGTAAAAGCAGCGTCTGGGATTACTCTGGACTGACATCCAAGTCCCTGAGAGCAGACTGTATTTCGCCATCAGTATGCTGCCTCTGCGGATCTGACCGACATCGCTGGAATGAGAGGGGTTGCAAAGCATGTGAAAGTGATGCTCCTCTATTAGCGACGAGATTAATTAAGACGCTGCTGGGTACTTCTCCACAGACAGGCCTGGCCGTTAATGGCCATTGATTCTTTTAAACAGCATGTAGAAGTTTAAATGGCGTAAATACCCCTAGATTCCCTTTCCCCACCTTCATCTCCCCTGCTAGGGGTTAACCACGCTGGAGACAGGGGAAGGAAACAGTCCCCTCCTTCCTTCGCCTGCGGCACCAAGATCAGGAAATTCACTGCTAATCACTGCAGTTGTGATTTCTGATTTCAACTGGCAGCATGGAGAATTGAACTCTAGTCCCCTGAGTACAGCAGGCTTCGCCAGGCAGGCCTTGAGCTTGTTAAAACTGTGGTGCTGCCATGCGGTTATCAATTTTAAATTAATCTCTCCCCCCATGCACACTTATCCTCCCCCACCATCTCTTAAAGTGGCTGCTAAAAATATAAACTCCAGGATACCTCACTCTAAGACTTAACTAAGTAAAAATCGGGAAACTATTAATTATGTGTTTCCTTCAGCCTCAGCACTTGGAAAAAATGGGTTTCTGCACTGTTTCTGGGATTTGCCTAATCCACTTCCTGCAGTAAAGCCAACCATGGCTCTCTCCATCTCAGCATCCCGCCATGCAAATCCTCCCTCCTGCCACGAGCCCCCTCAGCAGAGCAGCCCCTCTCCGGGGCCACAGCCACAGGCGAAGGGGGTCCGGCAGCAGCTCAGCAGCCAGCCCAAGGCTCTGGAGCCATACAGGTTGAGTGTGTGCTCTTCACTCAACCAAATCCGCTGAGAGAGGCCAGAGGTTAGAGACATCCCCGTCACTCGACTTATCCTGTCTCCGGAATCACCTTCGTGCTGCAGCAAACCTGTGCTGAGCAGAGCCATTGACTCGCTGAGAGCAAGGGGGAGGATGCTGTGCCAGGGCTGCACAGTCCAGGAATAGCCCCTGGCTTCTGATAGCCCCCGGCCCCACCTGGGTTTGCAAAAATTATCCCCAAGCAAATCCCACTTAATGGCTCGGCTCCTTCATCGTGCCGGACTCCGAGGGTGCACATCCATCCAAGAGCAGCCTGGCTAATGTGGTCTTTGTGGTTGGCTGTGCCCACCTGAAATAACAAATACCTGCACACTGGCTCGGTGCAGGGGACAGCACACATCTGCCTGGACCTTCCAGGGCTTTATGTTCTGCAACTGCCACACAACTCAAATTGCAGAGGCACCAAACAGGAGGTCTCTTGGGTTACAGAGGGGGACTCAGACAAGCAATCAGCTGGCATTTGAGCAGGAGCCCAACCACCACCTTGGTGTCAAATCTGAAAATCCATGAAGGTAAGCTTGTAAACATCTGCAGGCTTCAGCATCCAGTTTGGAATCTACAAACTTCTGAAATCTGTTAGTACTTTATTTGTAATGATGCTGCCTGGAGACTCCCCTCCCCCCCGCTCCCCGCAAAGGTCACAGCACACACTCAGCATTAAATTGCAGTCCAACAAATCCTCTGCTGTCCGTAACCTACAAAATGATAGGGGCAGCCTGGAAGGGGAGACTGGGATAAAGCAGAAAAAGAAAAAAAGTCTAGACACACTTTGCTAAAACTCACTGGGGAGTCATTTTAAAATCACTTTATGAGAAAATAATTGAGGTTCTATATACAATACTCCCTTTAAAAAAAAAGTGTAACATGTCTGACAACCTTAGAAAGTCAGAGGGTTGTTAGAGAGAAGAATGGTTCTCTGTTTGGAAATTTAAATACTTTATGGGCTTAATTCATAAACATTTAAGATTTTATAAAGCTGGTGGGAATAAAAGAGCAAAAAAAAAAAGCAAAAGAAGCCAGAGCCAATCAAAAAAAGAACCAAACCCGAAACCAAACTGCCAAGTGAATGAAAACCATCTCCACAGTTGCACCCCGCTGTCCCTACGCTTGTGCCGCGACCCAGAGCCCTGCCCTGCAGCACAGCACGGAGTCAGTGCCCTATTGAGTATATCCCAAGTCATATCAGAGTCATCATATTTAGCATTATCCCCCTAAATATGAACAGAATATGCAAAATGCAGTGAGTGATCTTTCTTTTCTCTTCAGTGGCTCTTGTTTAAAGCAGTAGGGAACGAGCATGTTTCCGCATGTTACTTTTCCTCCTCCTCCACACCAGAGGGGAAGCTCTGGGCACATCACAGAGCTGCAATCTCCCAGGTCAGTCCTCCCGAGTCATCCATCAACCTCTAGCAAACACCCAGGACACGCTCCAGCAGGGAACCAGAAAGGCTGTATCCGTGTGTGAGGGTGGTGGATGGCACAGTGCAACCAGGCAGCTCTGCAACAGGACAGATCTTCAGTGGGACCAACCAATATCACGTAGGAAATGTGAAAGGCTGATTTCTTCCCCCAAAACCATGGCTTCCAATCCCTGCCTCACAGCTATGGAAAGCTCCTTCATGGTGACAAGAAGCCACTGAAGCAGAGATGGACAGGGAAGATGCAGCCCATCACCTTCTGTGTAGTACTGGATGAGTATTGGCCAGAGAGGATTTGGGGACCGTTGATCTTCTGTCATTCCATCTCCATATCTCCTGGAGCCAGGAGCTTACCCACACCATATATTTCAAGACAAGCATAATATAGCTGAAAAAAGACACTATAGAAAAATAACGCTATTCTTCTTACATCTCTCTTTTATTTTATTCTTCACGTCAGAGCAGCTTCTCCATGTCAGTTATGGAGAGAGGTTCAATCAGAGGAACCATAGTTTTCCTCGAGACAACTGTATGTTGAAACCTCACCAGGTTTTTCCTGACTACAGATAAACTCAAAAATATCCCATTAAATGTAAACCCAGGAAGGGACTTCGGGAAATCCTGCCTGCAGATGAACTGACAGGTCAGTATCTCCATGAGATTGACCCAAACCTATGGCTCACCCATCACCCCAACTTCAGGAGAGTTTGGATTCTTACCCGAACTTCACAGTTCAGGCCTGTTTCCAATTGCAACTAAATATGTGGCTCCATGCCGTAGCACCTGACTTCTCTCTGGCCCATCTCAGCTGCCTTTTTGACCTGCACACCCCGCTGAAGAACCAAGATCAAGAAAGTTATGCCTACTGAGTGTGAGGATTAGTGAAAAAAAATCCACACAGAATGTCAATGAGATAGGGGTATCACATACTTCTCACATTAAAATTCAGTAGGTTTTCTAGTCCTTCTGGCCTCAGTGCATTTGCATAGTATAGGGTCAGAGAGACATCCTGATTCCACTATAGCTGCACTGTTTAAAGGGTCATAATGGTGACATATGAAAATAACCCAACTTTAATTGATACCCGGGCTGCTGGCTGCTGAATTTGAAACTCCCCCTGGCCCCATCTCTTGTATATCTAATGTACAGTACACTCAACAGCAGATGCCAAGAAGGCAGCTTGGTCTCTCAGTTGCATTAGCAGAGCTTTAAAAATAATTGTGGAATTGTCCACAAGATGTCCACCCTACTTTTCAAGCTTCTGGATCTCTTAGTAATGCCCACTGCAGCAGTAAATGTGCTCAGAGCTGTCAAGTTACTTAATCTCGTATCCCAAACCGTAGCATCCCAAGAGAAGAACCCAGGGGGGGGAAATGCATGCTTTTAAGTTCAAGCTCCTTGTTAAGCTCTCATAGCTATTCTAGTGCTTTATCAGAGGTCTAGTTACGACTCAAACTTTATCAGGAGTAGCAGAGGCGTAGGTATATTTATTAAGATCTCATCTGGTTTTCTTGCTGCTATCAATTCCCAAATCATACAGACAAATGGCAATTACAAATGACATCTAATTCCGAGCTTGGGCTCAGTCAACCACGACGAACTCAATGCAAACCGTATTTCCTAATAGCAGCGCTGCTGGGCTCAGGACCACAGATTACAGGGCACTGAAAGATTCTTGGCAGAAAACGTAGAACAGATTGGTTTGCTTAGTTTTTAAGCATCGTATCCTCCGTAGCAAGAAAGATGATGGCTAATCCTACTCAGAAGAGGGAAGAAAGACTACCTGAAGAGTTACAGCATGGCAATTATAATTGCATTACTGCCTTAACTACTCATCACTTTTTAACTCTCATTTCTGTGGCGCTTTCAGATCATGCTCAGTTCTGGGACAGAATAAAAGAGAAATGCTGTTGGCCAGTGAGTCACTCAGCTGAGAAAATGATGAAATTCTGATGAAAACCCTATGGAAAAAACCTATGAAATTGTATCACTACTGTATTTTCTGGTGACACAGGAATGCAGTACTGTTGCGCCTCGCTGTCTTGCAGACCAAAGCCTATTATTTGGTCTCCTAACGTTACTGGATTCTTTAATGGTTCCAACCATATCTTCCATTTATGGAAAAAGTGCTTTTAAAAATTAGATCCTGTGGGTTATTGGGATGTGTTATTAACAGAGAACAGTGCAAGAGAGTGCCAAGAATTAGGAGATGAAACCATAGCCCCGAAAAGCTGGATGGCATCGTAACACAGGTACTGAAGGACCCAGTGCTCACACTGGAAGGAAAATGCTGGAAGTGGTGCTGCAGCAGCTCTTGCTCTATGTGTGTCCTTGCCACAATTTCGCTGGCTAATTAAATATTCTGCTGCTGCAAATATTTCATTGAAATTCCCATTTTGCTGGTCATATTTCCATTAAAGGCCTTGATAGGTAGGAAAAAACCAGGAATTTTCTTCCAGACTAAAGAGGTTCAAAATTTGCTGTTTCCAAAGGGAAAATCTGGACAAACACAAGGACCACCTTGATCACCCAGACTCACAGAGTGATACGGAGTGTGAAGGGACCCCTGGAGATCACCTAGTCCAACCCCCCCCCAACA
>VZTM01033455.1:364726-384726 GCA_013400555.1 Jacana jacana | reverse complement strand
CCCATAGATCCGTGCTATAAAGAAGGGCAATCTGCTGGACTATGGGTTTTTACTGTTTATTTTTTGCTAATTGTACCAGGGGCAATTACATTAATTGTAATGGGGCAGGGCAGAAAATAAACAAGCAGCCAGGGCGTGTGGCTATCTGCTTAAAAATAGTTCAGATGGGCTGAGGCTTTAGCCTTTATCTCACTGGCTGACCTTGCTAATACAGTATGTAGATCTCTTGCCAGCTAATCGTCGGACTGTAAAGCATGGTTTCAAGCTGTGGGCAATGATCTGTAACAGGAATGAATGAGTGGGTTTTAGCAGCCAGGATCTGTAGCCTGCTATCTGTATCTGACAGCTGTCACCCTCCCGACAGAGGCCAAGGCCCGGCCCCGCGTCACGAGCAGCGCGGCTGATGCGATTACTGGGACAGTGTGTCAGAACCGACTGCGCTCGACTACAGAGACAGAAAGTAAATCTATAAATAGCAGTTCTGCTTGTCTCCATGAGCCACTGAAGGATAACCAATATTGAACGGCAAATGCAAAGTTTAGCCTCGGAAACCAGTGGAATACAGTTCCTTTGAGACGAGAAGATGCTGCCTGATGATGAAAGGGACGGGCCCGGGAAGCTCCGTGGGCAGGCGCGTCGCTACGCTGCACCAACGCCTGTGTTGGCAAGAGGCAATGGCAACGTGCCATTGCAAAGTCCTCGGGCCTCAAGATGTTGAAAGCATCACAGCACAGAGTCACCTTAGACCACCTTTGTGTAAAACACATGCAGAGAGCCAGCCGTTCCCTGGGGGATCCCAGGGCTCAAACAGATGCTGTGATAAAATGGGAGCAGCTCCGTTTTACACCCATTATAGATGTAAACCAAGTTTTCAGCCAGAATGACTGAGCTCTGAAAGGAACTCAAAGGCAGGGGTGTTGGTACTGCGGCTTCCAAAGGCCATGGTGACAGCAGAGCTCAGTAACTGGACAGCAAGAAGTTATAAAAGTTCTGACCAGCACTCTGCAGCCTGTGTCAGCTCTCTGAGGTGCCATTAGACACCATCACAAGTTTCTGTGGATAAAAATAGAATATCTGGAAATTTGTAAACAGCTTTGGAAACACAGCCCAGAGATCAACAGAGAGGAATGGAGACTGGGACCATGGAGCCAAGGCATGAGAATGACAAGCACGGTGAGATAATAATAATGTGGTAGCTGCCACATCATTGCTGAACTCTCATGTAACACCAGAGACTACTGCAGGCAAAACAGAGGTCTAGAAAGGCCTCAAATGACACAAGGGGTCCCGGGTCTCTTTTGCAGTAGAAACCAGGAGGTGGGAAAGGTCATCTGCTGCTCTATCAGCCTATGCATGCTCCTGGTGATGAGATGGAGTTCTTTGTCCATGGACTATCAGGAAAGAGAAACAAGACCATGGTTGATCTTATGCTTAACCTGGTTACTGCCAACTAGGGTCTTGCTCTGGGCCCCAAGATGTGTCTCAAGCCAGCGTTTCCCTGTGTGCTTTACACGTTGCAACTGACTCCACAAACTGGTGGGTGGTTGAGCTGTGTTCTGTTCTCTATCCAGGACAAGACCACACACTGCCACTACAACAGTCAAATACAACTACAAGCACAAAACACGGACTTAACTACACAGATTAACTTTTAGCATTGAAAATAAGAAAAAAGGATAATTGAACATAAAGAACTGGACACAAAAATACAACTTTTTGCATTGCTAAGGGAAAAGAAAGAGCCCACCTCAGACAATCCAAGGTACACAAATGCAACCATCTACTTAAAAAAAAGGCTCAGCTGAGTAAGACAAACCAGTGACACAAGAATCCCAGAACCCTGGGAGCCATCTCAGAGCCATCTCAGACCCCTGTGTCCTGTAGAGCCCTGCAGCAGCGTATGCCCAGCAACCACACACTCCTCCCTCCCTACAACACACTTCCTGCAGCTCAAGGACTTCTAAGCCAGAGGTGGGGCACGGATCTTTTCCCCATGAACCCAAAAATAGGATGAAGATGGTATTTATCCCCTGAATTGAAGAACAAATCAAAATCTTTCCAGCCCATAACTTTCAAAAATAGCAATTTACTGTTACCCGTGTGTCATGCTTACCCTTGGCCACAATGATGAATTTCCCTAATAGCTGAATACTCTTACCAATGTGTTTTTCTCAGCTAATTTAGTGCTCATGAGACGGTCCTCAGTGACAGCGCTGGCAGCTGGCTCCCTCCGCACATCAGCAGACCCGGCTGCCCCCAGCCTGACCTAGAGTAGCCGTACCTGGGGTGAGCAGCCTGTTCAGAGTCCCTCTGGGGCTCCGTGTCTGTGCCAGGACTGTCACCAGCAGCACCAGACGCAGCGGTGGCTGGGCAATGGGTACAGGAGAAATGGGGCTGGCACCCACGGGACCCCCTCCACGCAGGTCACCCGTCAGACGGCAGCAGCTCCTCCCGCGGCCGGAAACCAGTGACCTACATTATCAGCCCCCGCAGCCATCCGAGGCCCTCACAGCTTCTCATTAGTAACAGATTCTTATTTATTTCATATAGTCAGTGGCTCCTGCCAATAGACAGTGCTCTCCTAATTAAAAGCCGACTTCTTTCATAACCTACAAAGTCCTACTTCCACCTCTGCCCTGACATGCAGAGAAATGGGAGCCTTTCCCGTGGCTGGGTTTGTCCTCCATTTAAAGGCAGATTCCTCAGACAAAGCAGAAATGTATTTTGCTTTCTTTTTTTTAAAGACAGCATAAAGCAACAAAGTTTGAAGGACATCCAACATTTATGCTGTGTGCCCGCTTAATATCACAAGGGACTTTCCAGAGGAGCAAAGGTTTTCTTAATAAAGGGTCTCATTGGCTGGTTGGATCAAATCATGTATACACCGATATTTTGCTTCTGGCAATACCTTAAACCCACACAGTTAGGCAAGTGTAGAGATTGCAGTGGCCTTGAAACTGTAGCATGGTTTATACATGGTATACACATCTTTGAGGATTTGGAGAAATCTACAAGGGATCTAATGCTTTTCCACCTATTGACATTTACAAAGCAGTTTAAATCATGCATGAGAGGCCTCAGGCACATGTAGTTCACAAAACATAACTCTGCGCTCCCAGGGAATTTAGGCTGACCAACGCTCTTTATTAGAACCGACAGTGAAAGACAGCTATTGCAGAGTCTGTACAAGAAATGCAACGCAAAGATGACAGGCTTAATGCCAGTGGATATATTATGCAGATTATCCAACTCAAGCCTTGTTGTTAAATAAGTTTCACGCTTTCCTCACTCCCACTGCCCCTCTTAGGAAATATCCTCCCTGGCTTTGTCAGGGGAGCTGTTCCCTAAATTCCTTGATCAATCACCTGCTTTCCAGGACTTCAGACATGCTGAGTTAGCTCTGAAGATAAGACAGTGATGCCTAAAGAGTGGAAAACAGTTAAATCTTTTCACCTAACAGCACAACAGTGCCATGCACATATGAGATGAATACCTTAAAAACTTAACAGCTCTTTTGCTGATGAAAGAATAGGAGGGATTTTAAGGAATCCATCATCTCTGACAAGTCACCTTGAAGCTGTGAACTCCCAGAGCAATATAATTTTTTGAATGTATGCTTTTGCTATGTACATACAAATGAAGAGCAAAATCCTAAGATCCTCGCCTAAGTTTTGATCGGCTCTTAATTAAATTGTGAAACTCTCTAATGCAGATGACCTGTGAATCGGGCTTCCTACCAGGAGAAAGATACGTCAAATCAAATATGTCACTTGACTGCTTCTTAACTCTTGTGAATGGTGCTCAGCACACCCACGTGCGGGAGAGTATTCCGTGTTTTGCACGTGGAGGTGTCACTTGTGAGGCCCTTCTGTTGGTGAACACTGCTCAGACAAGTATTTTCACTGAATTCACCCAGGACTGATGTGTTCCAGCCACCATTCAGGTGTCCAACCATGCAAAGGCTCTCTTTACATACATATAGAAAACTACAAGCATTAAAAAGAGATATTTAAGATGTATGTAGACGTATGTATCGATGTATTGTATTACATATGTGTATGTGTCTGCATATGCATGTATATATTATGGATGTATTTAAAATTTTTAAATTATCACTTACATGTTCACTGAGCAGCAAACAAAAAAATAAAAGGTTTCTTTTTTTTTTTTTTCTTTTCTTTTTAACTTATTGGTGGAAGTTAAAAGTTCTAAAGAAAGCAACTTAGCCTCACAGTGACACCTCTGAATTAGGACTAGTAGCTCGCCTTAGCAGCAAGCCAGGTCATGCCAGGCTTGACCTAATAAAAATAACTTGCTTAATATCACACTTTGCTTAATATCACACAAATTGAACTCACTGCAAATAGGAAGCAGAAACAGGTAAACTAACAACTCCGCTTAAGGGGAATCAAGGGAAGGGAATGCTTTTCACAATACCAGCTTGGTTTTCCTTTAAATCCCTAACTAAAAAAACCTAGTGAAAACCCTTTACGAAATGCATTCGATGAGTCTCAGCACAAACAAGCTTAATGGGGCCTATTTCCAATCACGGTTTTGTTACTGGTTGTAAAACACATGGCAAAGCATAAAGTATGACACCAATGGAGACATAAGAGGCATTTAATGCTCATATGTAACTCCACCTCTCTAGAAATTAGACAGATATCGTAACAATGAACGTTTCATAAGATTTTAGAGCTTGATTCACTGCTGATGGAAATCAGTAAAAAGGTTATAATTGACTTCAGCGACACTGGATCAGGGCCCTAACCAGAATAGGAACCTGCACGGTGTGGAGGGAGAGAAGTTAAATCTGTTTGGCTGCTTCATTCCCAGGTTCTGCTAAAATACCTTTGCCATGGATACTGCAGCTTCCTCGCCGGGGAGAGGGGTCAGAACCAGGCTGGGCGGGCTCCATGGGGACAGGTCACAGCCATGGTTAATCACATATCACCCATCACTGGATGATCTGGTCACCACGAGCAGCCCTTGAGCAGTTTTACTGGTTTCACCCATTATGTCTGAAGTTTTCCTGTGCAATCCTTCTTCAGCCATTATGCATATTAAACCAAGAGATAGTTTTCCAGTTGCCATAGATTTTCATCAGCTAAAAAGAATTGCTTCAGAAATATTGCTACCAGTTCACATCAAAGAAGAAGTGGTAAAATGAATTTTAAAAAGCAATTAAACGTTAGTTTTACACAAAGAGTGATAACTGTGATACAGAGTGATCTACCAGGTAAATACAAACGCCACCATAGCCAGCCACAAACCTGGGAGACTGGCAGCAAAACAGCAGTGAAAGAGTGGGATAACTCATCAAACGATCGAATAAATTTCTGCAAATGCCCTCTGAGCTTTCAAACACTGAAATTCATCACACCCATCAAAATCCTGATGTTGAACCATTTACATAGTGTTGAAAATTGGCAGGGAATAAATACTGAGAGAGGAAGAAACACCCTACAAAATCCAATAGTAACCTCAGAGCGTGTGGCGGAGGCTGTTAAGCTAATGACCCTGAGATTGCCAGTGGTTTTGCATATTACTACAACTCTTCTGAACTCAAAAGAACTTAGTAATATCAAACCAGTTTATCTGAAAACTAGGCAGAGAATACTGAGCAGAAATAGCAAGGAAAATGCATCTTCTATCAGTAAAACCAACATGCAAGCAGCTTTCTTGATCAAATTGTAGTTAAACTCTGTGAAAATGTGGTAGCAATATAAAATAAGCCAAGACTGTTTACCTTCAATAGTCTATAAATATCCTTCTAAGGGCAGAACAGCTGCTTTAGAGAGGGAATACACATATGCAGTACAATTCCTCATCTGTAAGTATGAGAATAAACTGCATTCCACATTTCTTTCATTTCCAGGTCTTTTCTTTGATTTTATATCAGATACAGCAGCAATAAGAGAGTTCCCAAGAGACTGGCATGGTCTCCAGATAGCTCAGTCAGCCAAGGAGGCCCAAAGCTAGCTCATCTATGGTCACCATTGAGGAGAAGAGATTGCCAGCCCTCTTCATGCTAGAAGTGACCTAAACTTGAAACTGCAAACACATCTCTGCACAGATTCTCCACAATGAGGTAGCTATGGCAAAGGAGCCATAAAGGCTGTCCTCACCCAGGGAACCTGGCCCCCTGAGTGTCTGGAGCCCGTCCTGGGGCTCAAAGCACTGCAGTGCAGGGTCGGTATCAGAGATGCTGCTGGAGGGGAGAGCATCCTCACCTCTGTCAGTGCAACCAGCACCACTGGTCCATCAATAGCAGTCAGAGCCCCGACAGCAGCTGGAGGAGCCGCTACCACCAGTGGTTCACACCACACGCACGTGGGAGAGGATGGGCCCAGGTCACAGTGACTGCAGGCTTCAAATACTGTAAAATATATTGCCTGCTATCTTCTGCATATTCAAACAACTTCTTCGCTTTGCTTTGATCCAGCGGCTCGTTTAAAACATTTCTATCTGTCCTGAGACTGGTTCCTTGTCATCTCTGGCCAGTCCCCAGTCTGTTGCTAATTGGCACCACTGTTGTCAAGCTCGGGAACGAGGCCAGGGCCAGAACGGGCAAGAAAGATAATCCCCTGCTCATGCCCCAGAAGGGCTCGTTCTCGTTGGGACATCACTGATACAAGCCCAAGGGAAGGCTACACAGCCGTGCTGCTGCCCTTGCTCTCTGGAAACGGAGCTCGCTCTCAGGGGGATATTGATCTGAACACACTATTTAAAAATACATTAAATACATTTTTTCTATATATATTTGATAGATATAATTATGGCAGCCCCTAGAACAACATGCCTGTTTGTAGACTGCTTTCAAATCCATCTAATTTGTATTGCCAGATGGTATGAATGATTGCTACAGATAAACTTTGGATACGTTCCATTATTAATTGACAGAAGCACGGCCACAGCAGAACGCTCATCCCACACCGCCTCTCTGACAATTAATGGTTAAAGGATGAAACTACTGAGGAAAAAATGAGTCCCGGGAGTCCCAAGCCCCATTTTATAGCCTAGAGAGCTAAATTTAAACAACCAAAATGTATTCTGCTCTCAGATCCTTATATACCAACATCCTTGCACTTGGTGCAGTTCCCAACCCCATCAACAGGTTTTGCAAAGGAGGGGCTGTACCAGAGTGTGCTGTACAGCCAGACTGGGAACCAGTACCGGAGTGGGAACTGTGACAGTCTCATGGCAAGTTCAAGAAATCAGGTGGTTCTAGCCCAAATGTCTCAACGGAGGCTTGTTGGAGATGGTGGGTTTTAGGCTGGTCTTCTCTGTTGAACCCAGATGTGTGCATAGTAGACAAGACACTTGCACCCAAAGTAGTGGTGAAGCCCCTGGAAATGGGAACACCTTGAATCTATGTATGATAGAAAGTTGGTATCTAACGAACATGTCCTCAATGAATCGAGCAAAAGCTGAGAAAAGCCAACTGCTGAACTAATTAAAATCTTTCATTTTTCAGCCTATTCCACCAGAGCACAATTTATACACACAGAGCCTTTTTTTAAAAAGGAGACATGAGCTAAGAAATCCACAGATTTGGGATAAAGAACATTTCCCAGTGACACTGACCTGAAATACAAATAGATAATGCAAGATGTCCTAAGACACAAAGGAAGAAAAAGAAATGCTTTGTAGTCTCATGACTTGCAATGGTTTTGCCTCTTACTACGTCCTGAACAGCGTGATAGGTCTCAGGAACAATATTTATAGTTATAGCACAGCTTTCATCTGCAAACTCTTGCATGTCATATAGACTTGCACGTGCCTTTCCATAAACACACATACTGAGCATCAACAGCCAAAAAGGTGTATAAATTACTTTGTCTGTGGTGGGACAACATGAGAAGTTGGCAGGGAACACCTGTACTGTTCCATGACCTAGAGACTGATATGGAAAAGGTTGTAATTGCAACTGCAGAGTCAGTTCTGCAGAGATGAATATAAAACTCCCAAATGAAGTCTGACTGGTGTGCAGGCTGATCGCCTCTCCTCTGCCCTCCCAGACACCTGGAATGACTATTCTGATAGGCAGTGATCACAAGTATCCACAAGTTCAAAAGCTGAGCTGTGGATTCAGGTCTTTAATGACAAGACGCTGCTTTCTACGTGCAGAAGGTAAATACGCCTGGCAAACCCCCCAGCTTGTGAAGGACACAGATTTCCTTATTGCTGTATTTGAGTTCAGGTACTGCCCAAGGTACCCTCTGGTGTGTTTCTGAACTCCTTCCTCAGTCCTATTGATCGCTGCCTTTCCTCTGGCTGGTATATATGGCATCAACACAAAGGTGATACCTACAGTCAGCATCGGATCTGACTGTTCCCGACAACTCCTCTGATACAGCAACCTCAGGGACTTGAGGACACATCTGTGAGTAGATGTAGTAGCTGCCATCTGCACGAACTGCATTATTTAACTGCATTGGCACTGATTAACATTTGCTGTAACCTATGGTAATGGGCTCTGGGGGCTTTCCATGTCTGCTACACAGTGGCAGCTGATGTCTCCTGCTCCATCCTTAAAACAGGATGTTTTAATTTTTAATGGAGCACATGTTCGATTGGCTATACAAACAGGCTAATCTGCAAAGCATGTGCTCAATAACAAGCCAAGCTATGCAGCCAGAATAACAACACTGCTCTGCCATGCACGAGATGCAAAAGGCTTGCCTGCTTTATGCCACCATCGCTCAGCGCTGATGGTCAAGAGAAATGACTGCGCACGTTCCCCGTTTCCAACAGCGGCCCTCAGGAATTAGCTCTTCCTTAGAAAGGAGCTGCCAGCTCATTTCTCATTCGGGGAACTAAACGGGAGAGCTGACAAAGCCGAGGTGCCTGGAAAAGCAATGGCAATGGGGTGGCGGCAGCACTGGGAGCCAGGGCTCCGGTGCGTGCTGGGAGGGGAGGGCTCGGGCAGCGCTGGTGCACCCGGGAGGAAAAACAGCTGGTGGGCATTTAAGCAGAGAGCAGAGGAGAGGATGTTTCCCTACTGCCCAAAACAATGTACAAATACAATTCTTCATGTCCACTCCGTCTCTCAGATCTCATGCAATCCATTGACATCCTCCTCCAGGGCACGTCTACGAAAATCATGATGTCAACATTTTGTGTTTAAAAAGTACAGCCAGCCTCTATGATACTGCTTGGCTTTGCCTTCATAAACTCTGACCCGTTTTATTCCTGCTGCCGAAGAGGACTCCTCTAGAGATGAAGGCTGCAACGCAATGTTTTAACATACATGCAGGTGGAGGGAGGCTTCCCCAGTCACACGTGCTCTCCCTTGAGGTGGCGTTTCTGGGGTGCGATATAGGCCCTAATGAAGTCCTGCAGCCAAAAGGATAACAAAAATCCTCTGCACAACAAGACACACACTAACAAAAAAGGAGAAATGTAAAAGCAGTCACTGGGCTGACAAGTATTTGTTGGGGCACCTGAAGCAGGTCAGAATCCCAGAATCTCTGGCTTCTAGGTTGACTGTGAAACATGGTCAAGTTCTTAATTTTCCAGATTCAAGGAGTTTGCTTCCATTTCAGATTTTTTTCTTGTAAGAAGCATGGGAGGTTACATTTGGAAGAGAACCCTCCAAAGCTCAGGAGGGTGTTTTCTGGTTCTTTGAATCACTTATTACCTCTGACCTGATTTGTCTACTGAATATGCCAAACCTATAACCAGCATGGGCTGACTAAACAATTAATGGAATGCTATTTTAGGATAGCACCAAACCTGTACTCATGGCTGTTTCTGACGCATAAACATGCACTGACCTTTCAAAAAGGTCACTTTTATTTTTCTGTTTTCTTCCATGATGAATTAGGCCTTTGAGGAAGGCACTAAGTTATGGAGCCTCTCAATAGATGTAAGAAAGTTAGAGGAATGGTGAGAGGAATTTTATTCCTCTGGACTTCACAAAGCTCAGAGTTTTCATGGTTTGGATTAGTAAATACATCTAATGAGCTAATGAACACCTGCCTTAAGACATGAATATTGAAGATGCTAATGCAATTATCCCCCTTGTAAGTGGCCAGCCAGGTCTTGATGCAAGAACTTCTACCTTTTGAACCAAAGGATCCATTTCCAGCAGTGGGTCGCTGCCAGAGACAGACCTGGCATCGATGCTTTCCTGCGGATTGCCCTGGAAGCACATGTGAAACATCAGACTGTTACAGCTTCTTTTCGGGTTTAGCAAGGTGTTGGAGTATTCCAAAACAACACATACAAGCCCCATCATACATTCACTGTAAACTTAGAAGAAAAGAAGGGACAAAATGACCTCACACAGCAGCCAAAATCCCCTCCTGTCCACGCTGCTGGGTGCTGGTTGGGACAATGTGAGAAATCCCAGCCTGAGGTTAAACGCTCCGTTTCCCTTCCATCAGCCCGAGCGCCTGAGCTGAGCTCTACAATAACAAGATCTAAATCAGCGAGGGCAGTATTAGAGTTTAAAGATAAAATGAGTATTGATTGGTGTGCCGAAGTCCATGTGCAAAAGCACGCTTTAAGCCCTTCTGATAAGAAACCTTGTCTATTTGAGACCTCAAAAACTCCCAGGAACGTAACCAGATTCTCAGTATGCACACTCTAGTGACATCTGAAGGGGCCAATGCATGCTCTCTGGTTATCTTTACATCTACCTCAATCACCCTTAGCATGTACAAAATAGTTCTCAGCTCAGCAGCAGTCATCCAAGCCCAAATTCAAGGGAGGCTGGGGGCAAAACCCCAAAGCTGTGGAATTCAGGTCTCCCTACACAGCTGAGAAAGCTGAATTCATATCATTTGTAACTCAGGAAGGTTGAGTCCGCCCTACAGAAACCAAAAAGCTGCTACATTAATGCACAAGGGTGTCCTTTCCATCAAGTTCCTTAATTAGCTTATCTGGAGAAAAAACTATACCAATCAAATTAAATATTAATCACATATAAACTGCTGATCACAATCAGCTGGGGGTTCACGCATGCAGAACGCAGGGATCGCAGTGTGATTTCTTTTCCCAGCGAGTTTCCTCCTGCTCTCTTTCCATTGCCAATTTAGCAAATTCATACGAAAAACAAAGCCTGAATTTTCCAAGTACAACATTAACAACAGACCAGGAGTTTTTCTACACTAAAATATTGAACTGAAAATTCAGTTCCTTTAAATCTTTCTAAATCCTTGCCTCTGATTGGGTTCATTAATAAACATGCTGGTTTTGTTACAGGGAGTGACATATGGCATAATCCGCTAACAGGAAGAGGTATTTTGCATTTTATTGTAGAAAACAAACATGCAAACAGGTTTTCGCAGATGGTTTTCTTAGCTTCTGGGAGGAAAGAAAAAAAAAAGCTTAATAATGCTTGAAAACAATTCTCCCCCCTCCTTAAAAGGAGAGAAGGGAAGAGAGAGAGAGACTGGAACCGCTTTTCAATTAAAGTAAGTTCTACTCTGCACATCAGCTGTACACCAACCTCCTTCAGACTGCTGCTACTTCTTTAGGTATGCATGAAAGAAAAGCCCATCAACTTGCCAGTACCTGACAATATGGACCTAGGGAAAAAAATAGGATGGAACTCTTGGCTTTTGGAAACTGCTCAGAGCTGTGAGAAACCCACCAACATACCCACAGAAGACCTTTAATCAGGAGGGATTTGGATCTCGGTAACTGGACCTCTGTCCTCGCTCTGTGGGTTTGAGTGCAGGTGATAATAGGAAGTGTATGGTCCATGGCACTGCAAAAATATTGTACTATTTTGGAATCTACATTAGGAATAAGTCTGAGAAATACTTTATGTAACCACATTGTAATGCTTTAAAATGTAGGGGACCTTTCTCTTCTGCTCATTCTCTCTCAGACTTGCTACCCTGGTCCCTCATCACCCTCTCACCGTAGCTTCTCAGGAACAAGCCAGACCTTACTCTGCATTTCACAGTGCTCTTCCTCAGGTCTGATTTGCAGGGTAATTTTTCAGTTCTGTCGTAATTTTTCAGTTTTCTGTCATATTCAGGGCTGCACAACCCCAAGGCAACTCCCTTCCTACCCGTAACATCAGAATTTCTTGCAGCAAGCGGAGACCTACCGGTGTACCTCTTCGAAGTATGATGTCCCCTAAGAGAAACCAAGCCATATGGTCTAGAGTAGTAGCCCAAACCTTTTTGGATCTGATGTTAAACACTGTCATTTCCATTCTGCCCACCTCACTGTGCTCAGAGCAGAGAGGCAGGGGACAACCTGATGTACGGTGGTAACAATCCGAGTGAAGCCCTCAGGCCCAGCAGAGGAGGACGAAGCTTCTGAGCCATTTGCTTGCCTGGGGCTGCAAAATGCCACCTCACTGTCACGCAGGAAGCAGCATGCAGAAAACAGGGCCCTTTCCTACAGTCTGAATTGTTGTAGCCATCCCTCCGGTACCTTTGGTGGAGGTGAAAGTGCTCATCCACACACAGACAGAAAGCTTGGCAACCTTGTGGATAAGGCAATAGTGGAAACAGGAATGGTCCTTCCTGTTAACTCCCACTAGGGAGTCCACTCCCCTTAACAGGAGAAAGAAAGACATTCCCCAAGATGAGGAGCAGCCCATGCAAAGCTCCCCTGGGCTACAAAACTTGCTTTACAACTTGGGAAGACCTGATGTTTCCTAAGGTAGTGAAGGCTGGACTGATTGTTATTGCTACAACAGTCTCGGGGGGAGAAGTGAAGCCCAAGGGAGCTGGTTCCAGTCGACTGGGAAGGATCATCAGGTCAGACCATGAACTGCAGGTCTCAGCCTTGCCCTTGTGCTACAGCACAAAGCAAACATTGCAGAAGTTTTGTGCCTTAGGTGTGCTTAGAGCTCGAGCAGTCTGCGTAGCAAAGCAGCCAGCCTAGTCCCTCCATCTCTTTTGCATGCAGAATCTGAGCTGACGGCGTTTAATCAGCTCCAAATTTACACTACTGATCACCTTTTCCATTTAATCACGACTGCAGCCTTTCAAGAAGTAATTCCCTTTGGTTAAAATTAACAATGACAGGCTGTGTTTTTACACACTGTTGGAATGTGTAAAACAATCAGATGGAGAAGAAGAATATGTCCTCCTTTTTCAGAGCTGATTTACGATATGTATGCAAACCCTATTAAAGTTAAACCATGCTTTTCAATGAAATGAGGATTTCCAACAAGCTGCTCTCCATTTTATTTAAGGATCCCAATGACTGATACAAAGGGAGGTAATCAGCTCTATTGCTAATATAGGATATTTGGGCTAGGAGATAACACACTTAACCCTTAAGTGAGAAATAGCTCATAAATCATGAGCACTTTGTGGGGAAGTATAATAAGTCCCTCTCTTGTGAGCAGAAATCAAATGATATCCTGCTGAGATACATTATACTCCTTTCTCCAAAATCTAAAGGTTAAATATAAAGAGAAATTATGTAGAGAAGGGAGAAGATCAGGGGAAGTGGGGACAGGAGTAGGCAGCCGAGAGGAATGACAATATCTATATAGGTGGGTTTAATCTTGTCTCCAGAGATAACGAAACTGGGGAGGATGTTGTTTGGGGTGGGAGGAGAAGGAAAATTCTCGGGAAACAGCAGGGCCTGGCAGATGCCTGGGATGAAGGGCACACACCTGCATCATCCAGGGCCTGAAGAGTCAGCAACAACAGCCCCTGCATTTCCCAGGTGTGAGCCCGTGAAGGGGACGTTAATCCCTGGGACGCTGTGGCCCGTTACAGCCTCCCAGGTAACGGGATGCCAGATTCACACCAAGGTCTCTGCACCTGCACATGTCAGGGGAGAAGCACCCGACTGGCACAAGGCATTGAGTCAAATTGACCCATACCATGGATAACCCAGGATCACCAAACAGAGGACGAAACTGAAGCCACTGCTGAGGTGTTCTACTAAACCCTCCTAACACACGGAAACAGTCAAGCTCGGGGGGGTATGGCTGTGCCCAGCACTAACACTGACCTCAGAAGAAGCAGGACCGTGCCACAAAGTCCTGCCCCACTGCAGTGAGGCTCACACTGATGCACCCCCGCCACACTGCCCAAACACCATGTGCAAGCTCAAAGTTATTGATGGCACCTGCTCACTGGGGGATCTTCCTGTGTTTTGCCCATTGAAAGGACAGGTAGAAGCTACAGCGAAGCAGCCTCCACCACACCCAAGTGTTCAGAAACACGTGACAAAAGCTAATAGCACTTCTGGTTTGGTTTCCTCTTGAGATTCCCTTCTGGGCTCCTGTGTTTTCCTCCTGCTCAGGGGAAGGGGAGCGAAGGGTGAGGGGAGCAGCTCCCAGCACAGAGCTGTGAGTGGGAGGATGTTTTGGCAGGTGGAGAGGACTCGGTGTGAGGACACACGGCAGCGACAAGAGCCTTGGCTCTGTGGTGCCTGTGTCTTATGTGCCACCTCCCCGCCTCACCCACACACATGGCTGCCACATGACCCTGCAGGGGAAAAACCACCAAGAATAAGGACCACGGTATGATGGGGTTTTGAGGGTTTCTTTGCAGGGTGGGTGAAGGGAGAAGAGCTGGGGGACTAATACAGAGGAAAGAGGACCAGCAGGAGGAAGGCCAAGGGTTTTCCTGCCTCACACCTGCAGCTCTCAGCCATGGGTTTATCGTGCTGGGTTGTGGCTGGGATACAGCCTGCTGAAAACAGCCAAGCCTATCGCTAAAGATGGGGAAAAGCTTGTTATTCTGGGAGCTGGTTAGAACTACAATGTAGATAAACACGGACATTTCCTCCAAAGATTACACTCCGCTACAACTTCTCCTGTGTGCGTGTACTGCTTGCAGAACGGTGAACTTGTTTCCAAAATAAATAGCTCCCAAAGAGGGTTTAATAGGGTTTGCTGTGTTCCAGAAGAAATAGATTGCAAACAAACTGTTTCCTGCTCCTATTTCAAATGAATTTTTGTCCAATTATTTTCTTTTTTAGCATAAAGCTAAATGGACTATTTTGCCCTGTCCCTGACTGAGTCGAAGCATGATTTCTTTTGATTATGCTTTTATGTTGCAAAACGTAGACTCTGGAGACATAATGGACATCTCTGGGAGAGTGGCAGCAATTTTTTTCCCCTTTTTTTTTTTTTTTTTAAGTGTGCCAGTGCTTGTCAGTGTTCACTTTGGTGCCTGCTGTGCCTGAATAAAAACACCAAAGGAGGCAGAGGGAGGGAGGCAGGGGAAAAAAACAACGCCAAACAAAATAAGCACTGTCCACCAGGTCTAGGGGAGGCTGGCACAGAGGTGGGGAGAATTCAATAGCGCCTATGTAGGGCGTATCTCAAGCACTGGATGAAGCCTGACTTCCGATTTCTCCTTGTTATTCTGCCTGGTGGGTTTATTTTTATCTCCTAATACAGTTTTTTTTTTCTTTTTTTTTTTTAAAAAAAAAAAAAAAGAGAGAGAGAGAAAAAAACCTCTTTTCCACTGGAGCAGTGGCAATTAGTAGCAGTAGGGAAGGGAAACCTCAGCAGATTTCTCAACCTGACCTTTAATCCTGAACACAACTTGTGGTCTGAAAGCTTCCTAAAATAAAGCTCCATCCTTTAGTTTGTTTAATTTATAAACAGCGTTGATCAGAAAAGGGAAAGGGAGGGAAGCTCTCCTTGTTCCCCTTGATGGGAGGTGAATGCCATCATCTTCCTGGTATGGAGGGAAAAGCTGGGAAATTTGTTGCTGTCTGTATTAGTGGAGTATAACCAAGAATCAAACCACTGATTTCCTTGAAGATAAAGACCTTTATGTTGGCTGCAGCTTAGGAATGTACAAAACATGTTCTCATCTTCCAAGTCAAAGAAAGAAAGAAAAAAATCTGTTTCTATTTGTCTGGCTGTCTATAGCCCAGGGGCAATAAATTCTATTGCAGGGACAAGGATGAAAAATAATGTTTTTCATTTTTGATATCTGGATTATACAAAGAAAAGAAAAGAAAAAGAAAAGAAAAAGAAAAGAAAAGAAAAGAAAAAGAAAAGAAAGAAAAGAAAAGAAAAGAAAAGAAAAGAAAAGAAAAGAAAAGAAAAGAAAAGAAAAGAAAAGAAAAGAAAAGAAAAGAAAAGAAAAGAAAAGAAAAGAAAAGAAAAGAAAAGAAAAGAGAAATCCTTACATGCTGGCTGCTGAATCAGCCTCCAAGGGATCCTCACAGAGTGAACCCTAGTGCAGGTTCTCAGCAGACACACTAGCTTCTAGCCCTAATTACAGCCAATTTTATTATTTTCCTTCTTTGAGAGATCCAGAGAGAGGCATGTGCCTTGGTAATTACAGCAAAAGTCTGGAAGGTTTCATTTTTCATTTTCCTACTGATTTGTATTAATGACCTTGGGCAAGTCACTTAACACCTCTGATAAACTTTCTACTTGGGATCAAGACCCTGGTTATGGTATAAGACTCAAGGTGCAGAGGGAATGGCTGTAAGCATCTCCTCAGGAGGGCTCAATCCATCTTCTTGGGAAACAACATCTGGACGGGCTTTTCAAAATTGGAAAGGGTGCAAGAGTGGTGTATTGTCTTAGGAGTGTAACGTATGGCAGTCTGCATATCAGACATGGAATAGTATCTCCACCTTTGCTCATATCCTTCAGAAAAAGATTTTAATCAGAAGTCCTCTTAGTCATCCGGGGTGTAATTTGCTCCTGGGAAGCCGGAGCAGCCTCCAGCCTATTCCAGGTTCATCTCACCCATGGCCTGTGCTGCTCCTCGGCATGAAAATGAATTCCACCTCTCAGACCCGACAGATGCACACGGCAGGTTCTACCTGTTATACAGAAAAAGGCCTCGGGACACATAAGTGACTACCAAATACCTGCCAAAGAGACAGAAACTCAAACTCTTTGGTGGCTTTTAACTTAATATTTCTTAATTAAAATAAAATTGAAGAGAAGGGACAGAAAAAAATCCCAGCCCTTAATTGTGTCAGCCATGGAAGAAATCTGAGACTGAGGGCTCCAGAGAAGAGAAAGTCCTTTTGGATTAAAACTCTACATTTTATATTTTATCTCCAAAAGGCTATAAATGAGGTTTGGGATTTAAAAAAGATTTCATATGATTTTGTAATTACCCAAGTTACTATTACCTGATTAACACAGGAATCCTAATAGTCTGTTGCGCTTTCATTTCTCCAGTTGTGGTTGTCATGGGGCTCGACACCTGTCACCTGTTCATTTACAGGCATTTTAATTAACCTACATTATGTATGCTCTTTTTTTTTTTTCCTTGGATTTAATGCCTGAATTTCATATTAAAAAATAAAGTTAATAGCTACCTGAAGGAGGGCTGCTGCCAAAACATTCTCAGTCAATCCTGCCACATCCATTTAGCAGTACGTGTCGCAGCAGTAGCACCCACCAGTGCTTAGTTGGATGAAGTTTGGGATAGAATAAATTCCTTCTTGCAGTGCTATAGGTCTGACACCCAGCGCTACAAGTACAGTCTTTCATGGGGTTGTACATGTAACTGTACACAACCTGGATACTGCTGGTTGCATTTGGACCTACTTTGTGGGCCCTAATTCACATAAAAGTCCTTTTGATTTTGCTTGAACACTGATAGAAGAATCAGGGCAGCTACACTGAAAATGCAATACTAGGAAAAGGAGTAAAGAGGTAAAAGATATCAGTAATAGAATTTTGTTGTGGTTAAATGGTTCTCCACACCCCTCTTTTCATGTTTCACCATGGTTTGCAAGTGGACTGGACTCGCAAAGTGGAATTTCCCCTGAAGACCAAGGCAGGTCAGGCGCCACTTCCCTCTGGCAACTAAACCAGGGTTCATTCTAGAATCCCAGGTACCCACGCAGGTTTCTACAGAAAGGCTTCTGCAGAGACAGAGCTGCCTGGCACAGGAGGGCATACGAGGCAGAATCATGTGTGAGGCAGCAGCAGATACCTGCTTCTGAGCAGGTCAGCTGAATGGATCTGAGAAAGGTGCCGGCAGCGGGATGAGCCAGCGTGGAGAGGCTGAGGCGATCTCGGGAGCAGTCTGCTCCTGGGCCGTGTAAGGAATGGGTGGGACACAGAGCAAAGACCATTCTACCACCTTGCACAACCTTCTTCAAGTTCCTGGGAATGCCTTTGGTGCTCTTTAATTGACTTGTAAAGATAAATCCTTACAGTCTAAACTTTGAAAGTGGCCTGTAGAAGACAGGGAGTGGCTCCTGTTCCAGTCTGGGTCTGAAATGAATGCAAACCAGCTGTGTGTATTTACTGATTCACCTCAGTGCACCAAGGAGCTATTCCCATCTTTAAAACTGGCACTTTACCACCACGGCCTGCTCCTCTCATGGGCCAGATCTTCTCCTTCTTCCTCATGGGGTGGAGGCAAACCTTGAACAGGTTGCCCGGAGAAGCTGCGGCTGCCCCATCCCTGGAGGGGTTCAAGGCCAGGCTGGATGGGGCTTTGAGCAACCTGCTCTGGTGGGAGGTGTCCCTGCCCAGGGCAGGGGTGGGACTGGATGGCCTTTGAGTTCAACCTAAACCTTTGTGTGATTCTATGATTCTCTGACTGGAAGGAAGGAGCTGCCAGGCTCAGCCACTTCACTAAAAATCCAGGTTTAATTTTATAAGAAGACATACCGTGCTTTGCACGGTGACAGTCACCAAGCTTGGGCCCTGACAATTTCCAGGATAAGTACATTTGCAAGTCCAGATTCCACCCAGAGTGACCTCCTCTCTGAACAGTGATGAATTTGGAAACACACTTGGGTTACCAGCAGCTGGGAGCATGTTTTGTTATAATCAACAAAGCATTCAAGTGCAGACACAATGATATTGTCATGAGGATTCTAATATGTGAGTTAACATGAAGCAGATAAAGGGTTTGTTTCATTTTGCACAGGCCCACGATGATCTTCACGGCTGGCAGATAAAGACACGTGCATTTAAGACACACAGCATTGGTGATGATGGATAATATAACACACTTGGGTGTTATATTCTGCCCACTCCAGAAGGAATTCCCAGGTTGGTGTAAATAGAGTTGCAGTATGATTTCAGTGACAGCACCTGACCGACAGCAGTCCTCAGACCCTAAATGGACTCCACGGTACTCTACAAATCCGTTCTACAAATCCTGCCACCTCGGGTATTGGGGCTGGAGGACAGAAACAGCAAATCACACCCCACAGGACATAAACTCCACTCTGCTGTGTGACACCAAGGAGGAAACCAGTGCTTGGAAAGAGACTGGGGACACGTGGAAATGCCTGTGTTTTAAATCAGATAATCAATATACACATAATCACATACAACTGTCCCTTTTGACAACAGATAAACAGCAATTATTTGTCAATTGGGTCTGCTGGCACCAGAATACAGCTTTCAGCGAGACACGTCTCTCAAGTACCCGGAGGAAGGGTGGGAAGGCCTTTCACTGCCACAGAGAGTGGTACCGACTACGGAACGCTCTTGAGTTAGACTTTACCCAATTCATATATGGGACTGGAGGGCACGAACTGTTTGTTTACATTGACATGAATAAATATATCAGACCCATCACCCAAATGCTGCAGAGAATGGCTTACCTTCCACTCCAATAGGCCACCTAGCTGTGTGTCCCTGGAAAATTGCTCATTTCATTCAAATTGGGTCTATAAAACCTGCTCCTGTTCATACAGATGCACAGACACACCACCAACAACACAGCAAACCCACCAGCAGCCCCTTGGCTCCAACCTTCTTGTGGCTAAAGGAAAATTAATAAGAAGCTTGATACAGGTCTTTTAAAAAAGAAATGGGAAGGAGAGCAGAGCTCAGAGAAACTGATGGGAACTCTGATAATGAAAACAAAAAGGACATTGCTAGTGCAAATGGCATGAAGTTCAGCCAGGCCAAGCGCAGGGTCCTGCAATGGCAATCCCAAGCACAAATACAGGTTGGGTGGAGAATGGCTGCAGAGCAGCCCCGAGGAGAAGGACTTGGGAGTGAGAGGGGATGAGAAGCCCACCATGAACTGGCAGTGTACAACGGCAGCCCTGAAAGCCAACCCCACCCTGGGCTGCATCAAAAGAAGGCTGCAGGTCACAGGAGG
>VZTM01033455.1:345562-364665 GCA_013400555.1 Jacana jacana | reverse complement strand
TGGTGGGAGGTGTCCCTGCCAGGGCAGGGGGTTGGAACTTAATGATCTTTAAGGTCCCTTCCAACTCTAACCATTCTATGATTTCATTTAAGACAAGAACTTCAGCCTGTCTATAACAGGAGGGAATTTAGTCTGCTTTCTGTTTTCCCCTCTTCACCTCCAGGGCACCATAACTGCCTTCTCTTCTGCACATCCACAGCCCTTTGGGTGGCACTTAGGAGCTAAATCTGGGGCTGGGGAAGGGAGATGGGGTCAGGGGGGCACTAGAGTTGATGCCGGGTTTGACGATTCAGCACTTTTGGGCCTGCAGCCTCACAGGGGAAGAGCTGGTTCCACTTGGGCAGAGCTCCAGCCCTGGCACGGCAGCTCTTCCCCAGCCACTCCTCTCAGATGTCAAACAACCAGGGAGGGCGGATCTGGGCCCCCAGATTTTAATTCTTAAAGGATTAATTGTCAAGATGAGCCACACTTCAGTATGGAATGAGAGAAGAGCTTTTCCTTTTCAGCACCGGCTCTGCTCCTCTGAGCCTGGATCTAAGCCACCCGTTTCCCTCTCTGTTTTCACCCGGAGCTGCAGTCTCTCCTGCATCCAGAGCCAGGCAAGTACAGCTGGGAACTCTCCCAGGGCCCGTAACTTCCACTGCACAGAGTCTTCTGCTCCAGGCAATGATCTGCTCTGGTTCTTCCCTACTTCAGCAGCTATTTCTCACTACCAAGGACAATAAACCCACCCCACCTCTCCCCCCAGCTCCATGTCCCCAACCGTGATCCTGAATGTTATGCATTTGTGTCAGCGCCTTTGAGTCACGCAGAAAGCGTGGCCAGGAGGCGGAGGGCTGCTTGCCAGCCGGAGCGGGGGGCTCGCATTTCAATCCACCTTGCCAGCAGCAAAACAAGGGCGGGATCCTTACCCGAGTACTTCAGAGCAGGGAACGCTGGGGGGGAAATGTCACCACGACTGGGCGCATGAGGTGAATGTGACCCTCTAAAATTAGCCAGAACTCCCACATCCCCCTTTTAGTGCTGTGGTAAGTAGTTCTCCACGAGTAGGGAAAATAAAGGCTGGAGCATAAGGTTTCTATCTGTGCTGCACAGAAACTGATTAAAAATGCTAACAACCATGATTGTCCAACAACTAGGAGCTCCCAAGAGGCTCATACACACAGATGGTGATTAGTTTGGGATGGCCAGAACAATCACTAGTACCATGTTGCAGTAACACCCACAGACTATCTGTCACAGTCCCAGGAGACACTTAAAGGCTGTTTACTTCATACAGTTAACTTGAACCATAAGCTTTACAAGCCTCTTTGATACATTTTTAATCACTCTCCTCATAAACCTATAACATTTCCCTGCACGGATACATGTTTGGGTTCTGTACATCACAAACTCCTCGCTGGGCTGGAGGAGGCTCCCTGTGCGTGTCCCCGCCATCCCCAGCCCTGACTGCGGAGCCAGGGGCTCCCCTCGGTCCCCAGCCCATCCCAGGTGGCCAGGGATCCACCACGGGGTCCATAATGGGATGCACCACGGCGCTCCTGGCAATGGCACGATCCAGAGATTGATAGCGGCCGCGTAGCAAATATTAGGACAGTTAAACTGAGCCAACTGTTTATCTGCACGGGACTGGCTTTTTCCACATAACTCTGTGGCTCCAGGCAGAGTGAATACTTTCCTTTAACGACTGGGGCATTGTTTGGGAGGGTTTTTTCTCTTTTCAGTTCGGTCCAAAACACAGACGTTTCCAAGCACTGTGTGCGCTGTGGATTCCAGTACTATATTTCTTCCAGAGATCCTAATCTTTCTTTAAACAAAACGAACAGTGTTGTACTTCAGACCTCGCAAAAAAAGCATGTCCAAGGAGCGCAGCAACCTTGTCCTCCCCTGCCAGGGATGCTGCGGGGCCCTGATCCCACAGCTCGTCTCGGGTGAGCAAGGAGAGCTCTTTGTCCATGCAAAGCTCCGGGTACCAGCTGAAGAATTAATCTCCCCTCAAAGTGTCCAGAGCTGGGTCTGGAGTACCAGCACTGCCCCACCAGCCCCTCCTCCTGTCACCTCCGCCATGGTGCCAGGGACTCAGCGCAGTGAAATCACCGGGAAAGTGAGATAATTTACGGCAGGAGGAGATACAGGGCATCAGGTTGTGGAAAGCCACTTTTGCTGCCACTGGTGTAAATTTAAATAACTCCCACAGAGAAATTTGAGATTCACACTGAGCAAATGTTAGCAGACTCTGCTTCTCCTTTGTTGGCGGTTTTTTCTCCTTTAATTGCCTCATCTGTTTGGAGAGAATATGTACCCACAAATGGATTTTTTTAATGTTTCCTTTGCCACCTATAAAGTTGTTTCTGCTTCTGTCCCTTACCCATATGAGATCACTTCCCACCTCTGTGCACCATGAGGTTACTGGTTTACAGGTCTCGGCAAAGAGCACAGACAGTCTTGGCTTCACTGGGTGACCTTCAGCCAGTGAAAATGGGAGAAGGTTTTAGCACCCCATTCAGAGGAGTTGAACAAAAATACAGAAAAACTAAAAGGTGAAGGAAATGGGGAGGAATCGATCGATATATGGCTCTGAAAATGAAAACTGCTGCCATACCGAAGTGCCAAGTACTATTATGGATACCTATGTATCTCAGCAGTTGTGTAAGTGGAGAAAATAATTCTTTTTTTTTGGTAAAAAAAAGGCACAAAATACACAGTTGCTACAGGAGTTAGCTTATGACCACAGAAACTTCCCCTATTTACTAAAAATATAGGAACTGTAAGAATCTGATGCAGATTTTGAAATGCATCTCACTTCTATTCTGTTGGAGAGCTTTCGCTTTTGCATTTTGTGTTTTTAAAACCTATCCCAGATCTGTCCTTAAAAACAATTTAAAAACATACATACTGCAAATTACAAATTTAAAGAAACACCAGATATTATTTGTATTTACTTCATTTTTCCTTCAACTCACATGTTGCATAACTGAAGTGCAAGAATCCGTATTGGCATCTCCACAGCATTAATATCTAGGAAGATAGCCAAGACTTTTTTGTCTCAGCTTTGCTTTTAAAGACTAGCAAAGACATTAGATTTTATGTTGTTTAATTTAATATCACGTTGGCTGTACACCATGGCCCTAGGGAGATGTGACAGCTTTCAAAACTTGTGTGTGGGCCTTGCACCCCATGTCCTCATCCTGGGCTCCCCCGCACTGGTGCTGGGACCTTCCATCCTCCCGTGCAGCTCTACAGATCCTCTTCCTTTAACACCCAAGAGACTAAACAAGGCCAGAAACCACTTGATAGCAGTGTGGTGGTTGGTGGGTGGTAACTGCCCACCAGTGTGCTGGTCAGGGCCATGTCCGCTGCTTTTCCTCAAGGGTCAATACTCAGTCCAGTCTTGTTCAACATATTCATCAATGACCTGGATGAGGGGACAGAGTGTATCCTCAGCAAGTTCACTGATGACGCCCAAGTGGGAGGGCTGGCTGACACTCCAGAAGGCTGTGGCACAATCCAGCACAACCTGGACCAGATGAAGAGCTGGGCAGACAAGAACCTCATGAGGTTCAACAAGGGCAAGTGTAGGGTCCTGCACCTGGGGAGGAAGCATGCCAGACACCGATAGCGGAAAGTGTTGGACCTGCTGGAAAGCCCTTCTGAGGGGAAGCATGTGGGGGTCCTGGTAGATAATCAACTATCCATGAGCCAGCAGTGTGCCCTTGTGGCCAAGAGGGCCAGTGGAATCCTGGGCTGCATAGGGAAGAGTGTGGCCAGTGGGTGGAGGGAGGTCATTCTCCCCCTCTGCTCTGCACTGGTGAGGCCACAACTGGGATACTGCATCCAGTTCTGGGCTCCCCAGTTCAAGAGAGACAGGGACTCTTTGCTTTGTGGCTGTTCAGTACCTACCAAAAGGGGCTCGTGTCTGTCCCTGGATATCCAGGGAACTACACATTCAATATTAATGATGGCATCCAAAGTGAAGGTGTGAAGGCCACTGGAGTGACCATGAGCCCCAGCCCCTGGGGCAAAAATGCAGTCAATACGATGCAGCAACAACTCGCCCCGTCACAGTGGGGTTCAATAATTGACGCCTGTGACCAAAGGCATGTTTGGTGTAACACAGCCAACTCACAGCAGGGACAAAAACAGAACTCAGGTCAAGCCCCTGCTCTCACCTCAACTTGCAGACCATGCTTTCTCCTCGATGACACTGCTTCCATGTAACACCAACACTCTGGGCCCCATTTTCCAGAGGCACACATGATTCACATGGAGAAACTCTTCCCCACCCAACTCACCCAGCTCAGAATGCATTGCCCAATCCAGCAGCCAAAAGGAAAGCAACAAGATTAATGGAAATGTGCCTTGTTTACTTGTAAGTACTCTCTATTCCCCCACCCCCACATATACATAAACTTTTACAGCTTTGGCTACTTAAGATCTTAACCAGACGATCTGTGTGGGGTTATAAACTATGGTAGGAACCCCCAGGCAAGAGGGTCCCTACATTAGCAACCACTCTGTATTGAACAATTTATATTGATACTCATCAATCATTTACTTGAAAAGAAGAAAATATATTAAAAGGGACTGCAGGGGATTTATCTTCCCATACTGATAAATTGTTAAAAATTAATGAACTAGAGCAACTCCGAAGGCAGTGTAAAGCAAACCCCCCAAAAAAACAACCACCACACAATCCCCCCAGGCCCTCAGAAAGCTCTTAAAGCTCTTTGTGTTAAAGATACCCTGTCCTCTCTGCTGGGCTTTTTGCTTCTGTTTTTGTGTGTGTCAATGATGTCCTTCAGCCAGTGGTCTTTCCTGGCATTCTGCATCCCTGGTACAGAACCACGTTTTAGTTTGTTCCTGGAGGAAGGGAACAAAGATGCCGCAGTTTGAAATCCCCGTTCACCGGGGAGCTTCAACCTGCAAATGGGTACTATTCTGCATTTGGCAGGAAGCTATTTAAGCAACTTCCCAGCCTTTTCTATCGCTTTACACTGTCAAATCCTGCACAGCTACAGCCACGGAATTCAGCAAGGTGCCCAAACTTTGTGCAACGCACAGCTCCCTGGCAGCTCACAAACAGCCCCAGGGCTGCGCTGAGCTCCCATTAAATGGAACAGATTGCAGCTGCCTGCTCTGTCATACAAAGTTGTGGGCACGGGGATCAGAGGTCCCGTCACTCATTGCTCCGTAAAGTCCCTGTCACTCTGTTTGCTCTATCTTTGCCCGTGTCATTCCTGATCATCAAAAACCACGCTCATGTTACTTTACCCTTTCATGTGACTTGAGCGTCCTCACATCCAGCAATAACAAAGACAGGATTAGGGATGCTGTCCGTTCCCTGCTGCAAATGGAGATTTTTTGGGCCATTTTATTTTCTTGTCTCTAATGTTACACAAAGGAATGATGCTGCTGTTCCTAAACTGGAGTGGGTGCTTTGTTTGTGAACTCCATAAGAACTTTGTGCATGTGTTCTGGCGCCTATCGATCAAAGTGTGTAACAGCTCGGTGCAGAGCGGATCAGATTCAGACACGGCAGGCTGCTGGCTTCCCATGGAACTGGGAGCGCTACTGGGAATGTATATGTGTGTTGTGGGTAAACTGGTGAAAATATTTACATGCTGAACCTGCAACCCCATGTTGACAAAGCAAAACCTCACGTTCCTGCCTTTCATCCCTTTCATGAATAAAAGAAACTGAAAGAAAACTAGAGGAAAATGAAGCCAACCAACCAACAAACAAAAAACCCAAGGGAGATTTTATACAAATATATATATATATATATGCCAAAACACAAGGTTCAGTCCTGAATACGATTCTGAAAATAAAGGGGGGTTGCATATTGAAAACCAGTTACTTGTTCTCACTCCTGCTGGGCCTTTTTTTACCAAAATAACTCACCACACCAAAATAACCCAACTCATAGGCAATTCCTTTTTCATGTGCGTGACAGAATTCCAAACATTGTAATTCCATAATTTTACTAGATAATAGTGTTCCATTTTCATAAGAAAAGAAGTAATGGAGTTTTGTCACAAATTAAATTAGTCCAAATACAGTAAAATCTACTACAAATCAAACTGTGTTTTTCTCAGTCCACTTTGGAATACAGTATATTCAAACACAACTAATCCTTCCTATTTTCCTCCTAGAGAACGGAGCTTTTTCTAGGAACGTTCTCTTGAGAAATACCCGCTCCCACCTTTGATGGCAACAGCAGGCAGAAACCTAGAGGACCAAACACAGAAGCCCAGGAGAAGTATTCAGACTGAAAATGAAATTAACCACACACCCCCACAGTTGTGTGGAGGAGAAAGAGGAGGAGGGGGGAGGAAGAATTCCGGGCACCGATATAGGTCAGGGGCAGACTTGCTGGAAAGCACTTCTGAGGAGAAGGATCTGGGGGTCCTGGTAGATAATCAACTATCCATGAGCCAGCAGTGTGCCCTTGTGGCCAAGAGACCAATGGAACCCTGGGCTGCATAGGGAAGAGTGTGGCCAGTGGGTGGAGGGAGGTCATTCTCCCCCTCTGCTCTGCACTGGTGAGGCCACAACCAGGATATTGCATCCAGTTCTGAGCTCCCCAGTTCGAGACAGGGAACTACTGGAGAGAGTCCAGCGTAGGGCACCAAAGCTGATGGAGGGATTGGAGCATCTCCCTGATGAGGAAAGGCTGAGAGAGCTGGGACTCTTTAGCCTGGAGAAGAGAAGGCTGAGGGGAGACCTTCTTCACGCTCACAAGGATCTGAAGGGTGGGTTGAAGGAGGATGGAACCAGACTCTTCTCAGTGGTTCCCAGTGACAGGATGAGGAGCAACGGGCACAAGCTGGAACACGTGAAGTTCCATTGGAATATGAGGAGAAACTTCATTGGGGTGAGGGTGGCAGAGCCCTGGCAGAGGTTGCCCAGGGAGGGTGTGGAGTCCCCTTCTCTGGAGACCTTCCAACCCCGCCTGGATGCAGCCCTGAGTGATGTGCTCCGGGCAGCCCTGCTTTAGCAGGGAGTGGGACTGGATCATCTCTAGAGGTGCCTTCCAGCTCTGACAACTCCCTGATTCCGTAATTTACCTGTACCTATGTGTCTTTGCACGTAGCAGATCACGTGTGCGAACGGACACAAAGATTCGTTTCATTTTCAGCTGCTCACAGATGGTAACGTCCCATCTTTGCTCCCATGAATCATTTAAGCCTTACTCCTCAGCCTCCCCAGTGAGACTGACGCGATGCGAGGGGCCTGGAGCCAGCCCCTGTGCACACAGGTGAAATCCACCCAAGTTCTTCATTTTGTAGGGGAAAAAATGAGGCCTATCTAATAAAATTAATAGCAATAATAATACTTTGCATTTCTAAAATGCTTCCAGCTCAAGAACCCGAGGCTTGATAATTAATGTCTCTTTAATTTTATTTCTATCGATTAAAGATCCAGCGGAACAAAAAAAAGAGTCTATTAACAAAAGCTAATGTGATTTTCAATAAGAGCTGGTTGGAGTGAGGGGCAGTGATCTTGCCATTTCAGCTGGAGCAGACAGACATCGAGACAGTACATATGTCCATACATTCCCCAAATTAGCACACCCTCCACTCGGCAGTTGTTCTGGGAAATTAGGCGGTTGTGTATAACTGTAATGAGGTCATACAGGGTCTGATCTCCACTGGGATTTAATTAACTCTGAATCTTATAAATATTGTGCTGAATTATAGTTAAATTTGCATAAAGGTTAGAATCAAGCTGGACCAGCCCCACGTACCAGAACGGGCTAAAAATGAAACCTCAGAGTAAAGACCTTTTAAACGATGTTTTTGTATTGCAGCACAGTCTTGTTTTGATCTGGGCCTGAAAAAAATATTTAAGGGGAAGGAAGGTTGAGAGGGAGGGGGAGAAGGAGACTATATTTCAAACAGACTTTCTAGATAACTTCAAACAGACTAATAGAATGGCGGTTTGCAGCCCTGAGATAACCTGCTCCTCCAATGGCCTTACACTCAGTAAAAGGAGATTGTATCAAATATATACAGAGCTATCAAGAGATCTTTCCTCCTTTTTTTATTTTTATTATTAAAGTAATGCCAGACGTAAAATATCATTGCCAGGCAGAGCGGGATGACAAAAACGGTAAAGGAGGAGGCAAAAGTGATATCCATGGGAGACTCTGCTCCGGAGGAAAGCAGCTCTGTGGCCTCCTTTCCCCAAAATTCTTCCTCAGATTTCACCCAGGCACAAGCACCATTTCTAAGGACAGGAAAGTGAAGATGACACGAGGACTTCAAGACTTGGATCCACTGTATGATATGCACTCACAACCCTCAATTAATTTTAAACTCCTCTAGCCTTGACCAAAGCATTCCCACCCTAAGTACACCTTGGAATGACGCAGACCCAACACCGCCAGCCCTTGGCCACCGAGGTGAGAGGGATAGAGCCGGGATAGGAGACAGCCAGCAGGGTTCAGCCATCTTGGTGTGCAGGCTCTGGGCTGCAAGGGCAATGGAATGGCAGCTGGCCTTTCTGTCCCTCCATCTCCTGTGCTAACGTGCTCTGGGCTGGGGCACTGTTTGCTTCTAGTAGGTAGAAATAACAGCTCCCTCTCTCCTGGTGGCACACCACCACCAAATGTTCACCCGAGAACCCTGTAAGTCATAGGCAATGTCCCTGCTTGCTGAGGTTCACCCGGCAGCACTCTGCCAGCCAAGCCAGAGTGCTAATCTTCTGTCAGCAGGACCCTGCTGGCACGTCCTTCTGTCCTTCCCTGCAGCAGTCCCACAGATGTGAGCCAACCTCCCATTCCTGGCCGGCCGGTCGGACAGCACGAAACTAGATGAGCTCTGATGCCCCTGCCAATACACTCCATAAGCTCCAAGTGAGTTTTACTCTCTGCCAATATTCAAGAACAGCTCTGTATGCTGGTCACACTCTCTTGGATCTGCTCGAGGATTGTCCCTGAAAACCATCTGGCACGAGTGTCAGCCAAGGCATGCCACAAATTGCAAAGCAGAGCTTGAATCACAGTCATTTATCCCACTGCGTGAGCTGACATGGCACAGGAACAGAGGAGGAGGGGACAACCTGTAGAAGTCACTGGATGGATGAGGCCATCAGGAGATGTTATAGGACCTGGAGCAACCTTGCTAAGTGAGGTGAAAAAGAATAAAGCTCTCTGTTGCCAAACCTGCCCTGGAAGCTTCAGACAGATGCACCCCGGCGGGTTGGATCACACTCCCTTGTATTTCACTTTATCTGACACTGACTCTGGTGGATGTGCTGCAGCAATTGCCTCTTTCATCCCTCATCTTGCCACACTGCTGGGTGGGGAATGCTTCAGAAATTATTTCAGATAACCAGGCTAAGCAATATGATCTATAAAGCAGTTGAAAAGTGTAATTTGCATCAAAATATGAACAAGAAATACATTTTGTTAACTAGACTCATTGATGAAGATGCCTTATTTTCCATCACAGTTGCAGTGCTGCAACCAGAGTGGGGTGAGGAGTTCTCCAAAAGAGGACAAACCCACCCAGGCCCACCCTGGAAGCACAGTTCACGTGGGAGGAGGAGATGACTGGAGAAGAGAAGACTGAGGGGGGATCTGACCAACGCCTATAAATACTTCAAGAGTGGGTGTCAGGAAGGGGCCAGTCTTTTCTCAGTGGTTCCCAGTGACAGGACAAGTGGTAACAGGAACAAACTTGAACATAGGAAGTTCCACCTACACATGAGCAGGAACTTCTTCCCTTTGAGGGTGGCAGAGCCCTGGAAGAGGCTGCCCAGAGAGGTGGTGGAGTCTCCATCTCTGGAGACATTCAAACCCATCTGGACATGCTCCTGCACAACCTGCTCTGGGTGACCCTGCTCTGGCAGGGGGTTGGACTAGATGATCTCCAGAGGTCCCTTCCAGCCCCGTATCATTTTGTGACTCTGTGACTGGCATGAACCAGAATGACAGGCTAAGACCTGCTCCAAACATCAAGATGTCTTCTTGTGACTATGCTCACACTGTCATTCTCTTCCTAAAGCAGCGCAAGACAGAAAACAGTAAGGAAAATTCATCTATGATGGTTGTTCTAGGAACTGTCTACGTGCCAGCTGCAGCTTCACCGTCTCCTTCTATTTCCTTCCCTGTGAGCATATCAAATACTTATAAAAAATTAAGGAATGGGAAACACAACAGTTCTCTGAATTATGCTGCACATTCCGAGTCATGGGTAAACGCGGCATTAATAGATGCCCATGAATATTTACCTGGAAGCAGCTATACTTGCACAACTCCATGGCTTGTCAATATGTCTCATTGCCAGCTACAGTTCTGCAGCAGATCAGTGAAGCCATGGACCAAACAAAGCTCTTTAGACCTTCAAGAAATCCTACAACAATCTCTGCTCTCTGCATGGATTATTGTTATCATTATTACAAAGTGAAATTGCAACGCCTGTGGCACATTCTGGCCAGAGAACAGGCAACTGGTTTGTTCTTAAAAGTGGCATTTAGAACTGGTACCTTCCTTTTCAGACTCATGGATTCCCTCGTGAAAACCCCCTACGAGCATGTTGGGCACCACGTGAGCATCACCCCAGCTTCAACCTGTTTTGTGGTCTTCCCCTGGACTTCTACTAGGGATCAATTTTCACCTACTGGACTTCTTCACCATTGAAACCTGTTGAGTGTTCTGGGCAAAATCACTTGGTCTTTGCCCAGCTTGGCATCAGCACGTACCCCCACTTCTCCCTGCGCAGCATCTTCATGAATAGGGACTATTGTATGTAGGGTGAAGGCCTCTGCCAACACAGGGCTACAGCTGAGCAAAACCCATTAACCTCAGGCCCTTCCTGTCCAGAGTGGGAAAGTATTTTAATGGGATTGTGAATTAAGCAAGGAAAACTAGAAAGGGAAAAAATTAGACTTAGGAAGTCTTTTCAAATATAGGACCCAAAACTAACATTTGGAAATTTCCAAGGTCTTAGGAAAAACAGAAAGAGCTGTTCAGCTACATTTGTTCTGGCCTTAACCAGCTTGCTCTGCTGAGCTCTGTTGTCATCACATTTCACATGATGATGGTGTTGTGAACTACAAAGAAAACAAGGGAATTGGCAAGTCAAGTATTTCGCCAGCTTTTCAGAGAGAAAATGTGTCCAACTGAGAGGAGCCGATTCCACCTTCCTAACAAAACCCATGCTGCTTTCACCGACTGTCGGTGGAACAACTCTCTGCACCTTCCCCTTACTGGTCATCCTTTAGAATACCCTTGATGTTTTTAAACCTCATTGAAATGATAAATTAATTTTAACACTACTGGACCAATGGGCCAACTGTGGATGGAGGTAAATACATCATTTGCAATGCAGACAACATGTTGCCTTCAGGAGAGCAGACAGAGAAGAAGAAAAAAAATCTCATCAACTTTAAATTGGAGCATGTAATCTGGATGGGATTACATATGGCTGGGAAGAGGTGAGAGGCTGGACTCAGCACAACAAGAGGTCCCTTCCAGACCTTATGTGCACAAAGCTCACAGTGGAGACCAGGTGTCCTGCATCTCCTGCCATTGTTTTCCCAACCTGGGGGAGCGGCCCACCCTTAGCAGTAAACACCCAGACCAGTTTAGTTAAAGGCATAAGCAAACATCTACATGGCAGGCAATGATTTGCCCTTGGCCGGGACTCCAGCTGAGCTGTATCTTCACAAGTCTGAGCCAAGGCAGCCTGAGTGAAATGGCACCCGATACTGCTGAGCTCTGAGCCCCACACGTGGTATGGGGCTGATGTTTATGTGAACCTCAGCTGGGCCACAGAGCACAAACCTGGCCTCCCTCACCCTGCTGGCTGCACTGCTGGGGATGCAGCCCAGGATGCGGGTGACTTCCTGGGCTGCCAGCACACATTGCCATCTCACATCCAGCTTTTCATCCACTAGTACCGCTCAGGGCTGCTCTCTATCCCTCCATCCCCAGCCTCTGCTGATACCAGGGGTTGCCATGACCCAAGTGCAGGACCTTGTACTTGGCCTTGTTGAACCTCATGAGGTGCCCACAAGCCCACTTCTCCAGCCTGTTCAGGTCCCTCTGGATGGTATCCTGTCCCTCCAGTGCGTCATATGCACCACTCAGCTTGGTGTCATTGGCAAATTTGCTGAGGCTGCACTCGATTCCACGGTCCATGTCTCTCAATCCCACTATGTCACTGGTGAAGATATTAAACAGTATCTACCCCTCTGCTCAGCTCTGGTGAGCTCCCCTGTAGTACTGTGTCCAGTTCTGAGGCCCTCAGCAACAGAAGAACACAGACCTGCTGGAGCAGGGCCAGAGGAGGCCACAGAGATGCTGTGAGGACAGGTTGAGAGAGTTAGGAGTCTTCAGCCTGGAAGAGACGGCTACGGGGAGATCTTACTGCTGCCTTTCAGTAGTTAAAAATGGGCTTGTAAGAAAGATGAGGACAAACATTTAGCAGGCTTGTTGTCACAGGACAAGGGGCAATGGCTTTAAAGTAGAAGAGGGGAGATTTAGATGTAAGTAAGAAATTTTTCACAATGAGGGTGCTGAGACACTGGCCCAAGTTGCCCAGAGAGGTGCCATTCCTGGAAACATTCCAGGTCAGGCTGGATGGAGCTCTGAGCAACCTAGTCTAGGTGAAGACATCCATGTTTACAGCAGAAGTTTGGACTAGATGGGCTTTAGAAGACCCTTCCAACCCGAACTATTCTATGGCTCTATGATTCTACGAAACAGCCCACAAAAACCCAGGGTTGTTTTACGTTGGCTGGAAGGGCTCGGGAAGGGCTCTGTAGGCTCTAGGGCCAACACAGGGATGGAGGGAGCACAATCCCCCTCCCCATCACCACCCTGGGACCTTCACACCACAGTCTCTTCAATTACATCCATACTACCCAGTAGGACAGCACAGAGAACAGAACATTAAAGAAAAAAAAATTGGGTTTTTTTTGACCTGAGGATATTTTAAGTTGCATAATTCAGTGATCTGGTTTCCAACAGCTCCACCACAACAGGAAGGGTGGCAAACACCAGCCTTGAGTCACAGATGAGACACTGAGGGTGCAAAGTCTTTGCTGTCAAAGCCAATGGAGTGAGCACCCACAGCTCAATGGAACAGCAGTGAGTGCAATGCAATTTGGTAAGAAATACCAATAGAAAGAGAAATACGGATCAGAATGTTTCAATAATTGATGTAACCTGCTCATCTGATACCCAAAATCCAGAACTCACTAAAGTGATCCAGTTGAAGCTGACGCTGGGGTGTTTACACGTTCCTGTTTCCAAAAAAGAAGCTACACTGCCCCTTGTCTGCAGAACAAAAAGGGGGGAAAATGGTGGTGAGGGGGGATAAGAAAGCAAGCACATCTTGTAGGTAAAAATTGTGTTGCTTAGCTTGGAGCTAACCCCTACGACATACATTACTGTCTTTCTGTTCAATCAGTGTTCTGCTACAAGAATCAGTTACATTCAATCATCTGAAAGAGCTATTAAAATGCTGATAAAAAATTCATAAAGTAACACACAGTAATGAATCAGGAGAATTCAGTAAAGTGAGACCTACCCTTAGAGCAGGGCAAGAATGAAGGTGAACGATCGTTTGGGCCTAGCGGGCATGAAATACCCTTTTGGAAGATGAATAATTCTGTTTTGGGCTGATAAGTTGAACTAATTTATAATGCTGTTTTAGGTCCACTGCTGAAATATTTCAAATCCCTCAACTTTAAAATGCATTGCCTGTCAGAAACGGGTCTCTTAACAGTTTCCTCTTAACATTTTTCAAAATGTAACCTAGACCAATTTGCATGATTTACTGCTTTATTGTATTATACTGTGCATGATTTAAAATGGGAAATAAAATCTTAAAAAAAAAAAAGAGAAAGACAAGGTGGTGTGAAAGAATGGCTGGAGAAGAGATGCAATGTTCTTTAGACCTCTGCACAATAAATACAAAAAGCTGCTTTTCCAGCCCTGGCTGAGGACGGGGAGGTGTAAGGCAGGTGCCCTTGCAGGAACAAAGCAGTGGTTTGTCACAACAAAGCATAAATGTGTTTGCCAAGAGTGGCTTCCACTGCACAGAGGGCCATTCCCTGGTGGCGTTGGCTGAGGCCACTGGGAGCTGAAAGCAAAGAGTGCTGGGGGCCCACAGCATCGCACAATGCGCTCGGTATCCTCTAAGTCTATGGGGATCGAGGTCGATTTGAGCTTTGCAGGCTCCAAGGTACAAGGCATGACTTGTCTCTCTCTGCAGGTGTTTTTCTGACAAGCGGGGGGAGTCGTACAGTCTCCCAGCTGACTTCTCAAGAGTCGAGTCAGAGAGCCTGAGGGAGGAAAAGCAGCAGCAGCAAAGCCATCTCCTCTCTGCTTCCACTTAAGAGATATTCCTCTGAGAGGGAGCAACTCCTACATTGTCAAGCTCTTTTCTAAAGTGCTCGTCTCTGTAATTGCACAAAGGTTCATGGCCAAAGCATTTCCACGCCTGGTCGGTCTGCAATCCAAAACAGTGCTGCAGGCAAAAACAGCGGGACGTGGCGGGGTGGTCGGGGTGAATGAAGACATGCTGTGCTCAGCCTACCTGTGCTCAGCAGCTACCCCAGTGCTGACCACCACCAGCTCTTGCCCACACCAATCCATCTATCCTGGGCGACAGCCTGTCAGGTTACCTAAACCTTCAATTCAGCAGCCATCCACAATGAAGGCAGGTGGTTTCTCTCCCTCCAGCACTAAAAGACATGCAATGGAAGAGGTGGACTCTTTAGAAAGTAGTATGGTAACACAGATGTTACTCATCCTCAGGCAAACACCCCTGAACAAAGTCATCTTGCCATTTGGTTCCACTCATTCATTTTACAAAACAACCCTGCAACTTCGATATTGTGGTTTGAATGACAGGTTGCTATTTCAATGTGTTCTTTTCCCATTGAAAGCTCATGGCTGATATTGCAGCTATTTGCCCTCGAAGCAAGAAAGCAAAATGGTGAAAACGTGAAAAGGGATAAAAAAGTGGGGCATCCCTCTTTCCTCAGCTAAACCTCTTGGTTCTGACACCAGCTGACTTCAGTGGACAGTGGCAGACATGCTCACAGCACCCTGAACTGAGCCTGCACTGCTGGTGTTCGCAGCCTACGGCTCTCATTTCCTTTTTCACTGGGGCTAGAAGCATTCATTCCCTCTGAAAACTAAGCCAATGTGTTTCAAGTTGGAGACTGAAAACAGATAGTATCCAATTCATTTCTAGGTCCTAAGACTGTATTGGTGTGGCTGATACTTAAGTGTTGCCAGAGAATAAAGAAAGATACCCTCCCCAGCTGTAAAATAAGGCCATGACTCTGAAGGGCACTGAGTTGTTCATTAGAGGTTTCTACTGAAAATATTAAGGGCACCAAAATGATCCCACCATTTCCAGCTTCCCTTTCAAGTGATTCATCTCCAGATCAGACCCGGATTCACAGCCCCATCATTGGAATGGACCCTCATTACCTGTGCTATCAGCACCATCCATAAATGTATCCTTTACCTCCTAATTAGGCCAACAAAGGAGGGCTATTAACAGCTAAATGTGTTACAAATGCAGCATTAGGGATAGAGACTATTGACCTTTTTACTCCGAGTGATCTATACACCCTTTTGTTCTGCTGAACACAGCTCCCTCTTGTCAGGGCATCGCTGGTAAAGGGAATATAATCTGTTCTCTGATTGCACACAGGCTTTGCTTGTACTCGATTAGAAAAATAAAGAAGTTATCAGTACATCTTGCAAGCAAAGTGTCCGCCCAGTCCTTAGGACATACAAAACCCAGGAGCAGCACTGAAAGCCTGGATTTTTGGAGGACTTGTCGAAGTCAATGAGACCGAGTAGTGCTCAGCACCACACAAAATCTGCCAGTTAGTAACCTCAGATGACCTGGAAAGACTAAGGAGCAATGCGGCATATTTTCATACGCTCTGATTTTGGTATCAGTTGAAATCTTGGGAATGGTACACATATTTTTAAATGTGGTTGAGATCATCAGTTGAAAAAAGGAAAAAAAAAATACCCTCAAGGAATTAAAACTCTACATAATATGTGATAATAAGGCTGTTATTGTGAAGGACTCTCTAATCGTGTATTTGTTCACCTGCTCCCCATTAGGCAGATCTGTTAAACCAGCACTTTGTCCATCAGCACTTGAGTGCTTAAAGCTGAGTGTGCCTCTTGCATAATTGCTGGCACCAGCGAAAGCCAAATTCTGAAGCCTCTCCGACTGGGGCCTGTATTGTCACGTGTACGGGAGAGATCCCCCCTGTGCTCCGCTGGCAGAGGCCTCCCCGCTGGCTCACCTGGCACAGGAAAGCCAGTGTAAAACCAGGAAAAAAAGCAGAAGCGAGGGAGCAGAGGAACGCAGGAAGGGTCAATCCTCACCTTATGCTTTCCTCTCCTCCTCGCTTTATAAAGTTAAATGCCGTCTGAGATTTATTGCTGCGAAAAGGGAAGTTAACCACATAATCAATAAAAAAAAAAAAAATCCAATTACAGCCTATGGTGGAGCAACATTGCATATAATAAAAGTCTCACTTACAAGGATCTTAACCCGCTCGGTAGTTCAGTTATGGGCTGGATATTAAGTCACACAGCTATGAACATGAAACCAGTGGCGCCAGACAGGGCCCGCGCTCACAGCAAAAGCAGTGAGTGTTTTCCTACCGGTGGGAAGGGAAAAGGCAGACACTGCAGTAAAGTCTTGTTGAACCTACTAAATCAGCTCACAACAAAGCATCACCGAGCGTTGACCAGCCTCCCCAGCAAGATGGGTCATTCCAGTCCCACCATCCTCCCTGGACAGGCATTTCTCTCAGCTTAGGAGATTCTGTCAAGGCACGTAGAGGTATTTCTCACTTTCATTCCACTAGTCACCGTGTGTCCAGGTGGAGCTTTTGCTACCTATAAGAAATATTCCCAGAAAACCCCTCAGCTTTGTTTCAGACGCTTCAGACACTTTATACTGCAATTGCAAGTCTGCAATATGGTAGATTCAGGGGAAAAAGTGTGCAGCTCTGAAATAGAGGAGAGAGTGTAAGTACTCTGAAATAGAGGAGAGAGTGTAGTTTGTGCCCAGGTGGCCAAGAAGGCCAATGGCATCCTGGCTTGCATAAAAAACAGTGTGACCAGCAGAAGTAGGGAGGTGATTGTCCCCCTGTACTCANGCAGATTAGATGTGGTGTTGAGGGATCTAGTGTAGGGGAGAACTTGTAGAGTAGGGCTGATGGTTGGACTTGATGATCCCAGGGGTCTCTTCCAACCTAAATGATTCTATGATTCTATGATTCTATGATTCTACTTCATGGATGGCTTTGTGAGTTTTAAATCTGGCTCCGCCCTTGGTTTATCATGGGACACCAGGGAAGTCACAGCATCCCCCAGTTCCCCTCTTGTAACAGAAGGATGAGAGTCTCAGTGTACTTTAGTGAAATATTTTCCTGTCTGTGAAAAAAATGCACGTTGGCATCATGACATGAAACACGTTTTGAAATGTTTTTTTTTAATATCAGGCCAAAATGTCACATTTATTGCTACAGGACAGTCACTCTGCCCTATCTTCCTGCAACGTGTAGTTGATTTGAACTAGAGAGGAACGAATTGGCAATAAATAGTTACGTTCCAGTCTTGACTGTCAGGGGAGAGGTGATGCCATGTCTGTGGTGAAATCAGGATGACAACACTCGACTCAGCACGCAGTCCTCCAGGACAAAGCCATCCCTTTTAAATTTTGGCCTACCTTTGAGTCAGCAGTGTTTCTAGTACATTAGTACTTTGTGTCATACAGCTGTGGATTTTTAAAATCTAAAATTATGTGCCTAAACCAAGATTTGCCTTCCATGGGGCCACTGTCTTAGTTCTTCTTGACCTTACAAAAAGAGCACCAGCACTGGAATAACCTCTATGTGCCAGAACCTTGTGTTTTAGCAATGCAGTATGAAAGCTGCATTTGTGACTTTTCTCATAAAGTCACTGGAGAGAGGAGGTTGTTCACACAATATGATGACACAAGAAAAAGATGGGGCATGTGTATGAGTCAACTCCTGCTAAAACATGCAGAGCCGAGATGTGAGGAAGCAACATGAGCCTTCACAGCACAGTTTTAGCGTCACAAGGCAACACTGAGGATACTAAGAATAGATGAGAATGAGTTTTAAACTGAGTAACACCTTAAATTAAGTGGGTCTGCTCTCAGTTACATCAGTCTAAACCAAGGGCAGGTCCCTCATGGGGGAAGAGACCAGAAGCATTGCTTCTGCCCCAGCTCAGCAGAGGGCTATCAGACAGCAGAGCTCCAGCACTGCCTGTGGGACAGGCTGCAGACTGGAGGGTACATCAGCACACTGCCACTGATGATGGTTGAAGGCATGGGACATGTATTCCACCACTGTCACACCCTGCCCCTCAGTGGGATACCATGTCAGAGACACAGCCTTAGCTTAAAAGACCAAGACAAGTGAAAGAGAGAGAAGTGTCCTCAGTTTAGCAATGGTAAAAGGAGAGCCCCACCCTTGTGAGAGTTCTGCCCTTTCACTCCATTTCTATCTGCCTCTGAGAGGCTGGCCTTGATTTATCTGCACCACAGAGATGCTGGGGCAGAGCTGGGAGACCAACCGAGGTGATGAATCTCAGTCCAGTGCCCCCCATTCAATGACAACATTCCTCAAGGGTCTTTGAAGATGCAACACACTCAAACAAAGCGACACATACGAAGGAAACCCTGAAAAGGTTTTGAAGCTTTGCATAGTGGAGTCACCTCATGATGATCTCTGCCAGGAGCTGGCTCTTGTCTCTTCATTGATCATCTATGGAGCTGGAGTCTGTTTGCCCAGACCAGCTGCTGCAAGGAAAGGTGTAGTGGACAAGAGGAAAACGTAAGTTCTTCTCTGGATTTTAGTCGAATCACCTCTACTCTAGTTTAAGCCCTAAAGCTTTGGCAATTACCAAAACCAAACAGTCTGTCTTTTCTTTCCATACACGCTGTATCCCCCAGTATCCCGGTTCTAAATGATTCACGGCGAACTGAGTTACAAGAGAGGTGTCTTTCTTAACCACCATAAATCAGTCACTGGTATAAATGGCTATTGCTGGACCATTTTACAGAATGACT
>VZTM01033455.1:333062-343062 GCA_013400555.1 Jacana jacana | reverse complement strand
GCAACCCTGCCGTGTGGTTTAGTTAAGGACAAATTGGGTTTCTCTGCCTTCCAACCCCCCCTCACCCTGTGTGGATCCATTCAGGTTTAGATTCTGCCCATTTTACTCAGCAAGGAAAACGCAATGAGTCTCGCAACCAAGGCTCTGCATTCGGCCACTGATACCCCCAGCGCTCATACACAGCCCAAAAAAGCCCTGGATGGCACAATATAGACCCAGAGACTGAGGACCTCCTCCCATCTAGGCCAATCCCCAAACTCCCACCGAGTTCAAAGGCAGCAGGACTGAGCCCCCAGGCTGTTTCTGAATGTGCCAATAGCATGAATTATCTGAGCGGGATAATTATTTTTCTTAGCCAAAAGGCAAGGTATTCTGTCTCCCTGATACAAACTTGAAATATCACCCTGCTGTTTCATTTAGATGGAAACCAAAGAAAGGCACAACAGCTTATTATCATGGAGTTTTATGTTCAGATGGAAATATATCAAGGATAAGGCTTTAACTCTGACACTAGCTGTCCAGACATTTTCCTAACACCAATAACATTTGGAATTTCATCTATGAAATTACTCATATCTTAAGCACTTTAGATTTATGGCTTAGACATAAAGAGACTTTTTGACTCCATCTGACAGAAGAAAGCAGCAGATGGAGAGGAGGGCTGGGCTATAAAAACCACCAGGAACATCAACTTTCCCCGAAACAATTCCTTAAAAATTGGCCTTCGTATTTGCCTCCAGATGAAATGGAGATGCCGTTACATACAATTTAACTATTCATCATCTACTTCTAGATGATGAATGGAATGAGTAAGAGTTTTGGGTTTAAATACTGCTACTTGAATCTTTTTTAACTTCCATAAACAGGCAGTTAATTTGACAACGCAGATCGTGTGCCCGAGCTTTCTGTGTGCTAATACACAGAGACTCGTTTATTATGTTTCTCCTCTGCTCCCAGAGTTAGGCAAAACACCCAGAAGACCTCTAATAAACTCATGATTTCTTGGAGGAACAATTTAGGTTATTTTTAAATGTAGATCTTAAAAGTTGTAGGATTACTGGATGGGAAGATATCAATCAAGTGATTCAAAATGTCCATTCTCCTTAAGTGAGTGATGGATCTTCTTTCTTCTTGCCTGTCTTCTCCTCTTTTCTGTGTCAGTCATACAGCCAGGCTGCTATTCACACTTCATTCACAATCCTCTGTACCTATAATCTCTGTTATTTTGCTGTCGACTCCTCATGCCTCATTAGGCATGTTTGACACCTGCACCTAATACCTTTTCACTAGCAATGCAGGACAGCTTTTGACAAGAACAGATATTTTCCCACAATAGCTTTAAAGAAGGTCTTCCAAGTGTATACCTTGCATATTTTATGGGGTTAATGTGATTTTTCTCCCCCTTATTCAACAAACTTACATCTTATTCCACTCTCCTTGTTAGACACAACTGGATTTTCTTTGTCTTGGTTAAAAGCGTGTGTGCACACGTCTGCGAGAGGGTAAACCAGCACAAGCAAAGCAGTAATTTGGGCCAGTGGGGCCTGTATTAAATGCCTAAATCAACGCAAATGGGTGCATATCTATGTGTCTATTTCAAAATAATATAAACCTAATTAACAGGATAGCTATTCTATATATAGGTACAGACGACATTACTCCTACAAGAAAACTATCCTATTAATTAGGCTTGAACTACTTAAAATAGAGTGCTAAATTACTCGGATTCTTGGACTAATAAATTACTTTACCACTCAAGAGCATGAAACTAATTCTTTTGGGACGATAAATTCATTCGTTCAAGTGCATCAAACAGTTGCTCAATGTCGCAAATGAGTTAAAACCATTCTAAAAGCTACAGGGTCACCAGAAGTCAAACCCGATCCTACACGCCCCGCGCTGTAACACCCCGCTGGGAAGGAATGACCCCAAAGAAAACCAGTACACAAGCTGCCTGGGGCTGGGGGGTGCGATGGTCTGGGGGATTGGGGGAGATGGGGAGGCTCACACGGCTCCACCAGCCTCGCCAGAGAAATTCCTGCAGGTACCAGTAAATACAACAGAAGTTTTTGGAGGCCTCAGTAAGAAGCAATTATTTATGACGATGGCACTGATGAGTAAAATATGAGGATGAAGGGGCATTCCTACCTCAGGGTGGGTTTTTTTTCATTGCTTATTAGCATTAAAATTGCTAAGAGTAGCTTGTTTTTGGCTTGGCTCTTTTCACTTGCAATTGAGCAAAACTGGGACTGATTTTTCCGCAATATTCAGCCTGTGTGTCAAACTGCAGCTCCGTGCTGTGAACCGAGCAACCCAGAGCTACCGGGAAACGTATCCCATCCTCCTGCATCCTGAGCACACACAGATGTGCTCGTCCCTTCCCCAGCTGAGGTTGGGCTGCTCTACCTGAGGGAACAAGGTCAAGTTTTTCAGAAATAGTAATTTCAGGAGATGCCAAACGAGCTTTTCCCGCAGCTGGGTTGCAGCTCTGGTTGCTACACGGGAACAGCTGAAAGAAGTCACCAGAAAAGCAGCCCGAGCTCTTTCCAGCACACAGTGAACCTGGCCAAGGGATGCACGTTTCTCCCTTTTACATTTTCTTTGAAATCATATCTCTTTTGTTGTTGGTTAATTTCTCTTTCCAAGTTGTCTGGGTTTGAGGTAAAACAGAACCGATTTTCTGTTTTGTAATTTTACTTTTTTAGCTGGGCCTCTTCTAACTAATTAAACTCTGAAATTAACAGCAGATTGTTCAGAAACTGTTCCCTCTCAGGGTGCTCAGCCCTGGTCACCCCAAGGGATGGTGCAGAGAGGCCCTGGCTTATACTCATTGCTGGAACAACCAAGGGCAGGGAATGGCGGGATTTGCCCCATTGGAGGGTGGGAAGTGGAAAAGCGTCGAGGAGTCACCCCTGTGGGGAGGAGCAGACAGGACAGGGGACCCCAAACTGACCAACTGGGGTGTTACATCCCATCCACACCATGGGGTGTTCCATCCCATCCACACCATGCTCAGTATAAAAGCTGAGGGATCAAAGGGTCAACCCTCTTCCTTCAATGGCCAACATCCGAGGAGGACCCTGTCTGTTTGTCTGCCTTTGATCCCCATCCCAGCATTCCTGACTCCAGAGCTGGAATCCAGCTCCTGTTGGTCACCGAATCCAGTCTGGGACTTTTCCTGACCCCTGCTGGTGACATGATCCTCATCCTGAGAGCTTGATATGGTTTTGTACGTATTGTATCTATTTCATTTTTTTTTTCTTTTTTTTTTTTTTTTAATTTTAGAATTAATCCTTCATTAAAGTAGTTTAATTCATTCTAAATTTGCAAATCTCCTTATCTCTTCCTCTCCCTTCTTTTTTTTGGGGGGGGAAGGAAGGGCCATCTGTCAGTCTGCTTTTGGTAAATTTGGCTGAAACCACGACACCAGTTCAGCACCAAGGCAACCGTGAGGAAAGACCAAACTGGAAATTTTAGAATAATGAAATTAATAAAAAGAAATATTAATCCACAGGAATCAAACATAATGACTGCAGCACAGCCCCTCGGCACTCCGTGTGGCCGGTCCTTTAGAAGACCTCCCCTGCTATGTTCTTATACAAAGGGAACTATCTGCTCCCCACATCTGGCATTATATTCGACTGTCCTCACGTTAAAATTAAATTCTGATAAAAACAGGCATAAAGGCAAAAGGGTTAGTAGGAACCAGTTTGCAGCAGTATTGATGAGAACAGCTTGCAGCTGGAAGCCTGAGATAACACAGTTTGTCAGAATGCTGTCACACAGCTGCCTGCATAATGAGGTAAGGAGTGAAAAAAAACCCTTTTTCATTTGTTATCAGTAGAAATCTCTAAAAGAGATGCATCATTTAGAAGTAGCCTGACTAATGGTCAAGTTCTACAGGGATGCAGATGGGATGTGGAAAATATTCCCTACCAGCAGAGCCCCAGGCTCCATGGTCCTCAGCAGCTCAGGGGCTGTGCCAAGGGGAGCGGACGGGCCAGCAGAACCTTTCTCTGCTCAAAACAGCATCCCGGAGGCTGCGCTGGGGTTTTAAATTGTGGCAGTGGCAAAATCCAGCTCTTCAAAGTGATTTTGTTAGAACTGCCACCCTCATGCCTCTCCTTAAACAGCTACACACCTCGGGGACAGCCACAGCAGCACAACTGCAGTGCCATCACTCCTAGGTTCGGCTGCTGGCAGAAAAGTCTCATACCCATCCATCTCTTGAAATACATAAGCCAAGTCTTGCAATGTACACATTTATTCAATTAAAAAAATTAAAATGGTTTAAAGCACCATTTTCCAATTCTTTTCCAAGAAGCAGCAGTAGCTCAGAATTCCCAGCTGCCCTCTCACGTGGTTCAGGATGGAAAATGAGGAAGATGTACCACAGGAGCTGCTGGAAGTAGGACCAAGGGTCCATTTAGCCCAGTATCCTCTCAAGGACTACTGGAAGGAGGCATGATCCAAAGGCACCTACCACTAACCTGTTGATCAGGAGAGCTTCTACTCTGATAACACTCAGGCTGTTAGATCCACAAAGGAAAAATAATGTCCTGACACAGACATCTACCAAGAACAGTTTCTTTTGATGAACAACATCAAGACGGGATGTCAAGCAGGAATACCTCTCACCACTTTCTTGCCATCAAGTCAGATGGCTGGATATGAAATTTGAACTGATCCAAATACTTCTGTGTGCCAGTTCCAGCTATTTGTGAGCTGCCACCAACACTCAGCAGCCACTCAGAGCACCCGCAGCCAAGGTGGAAGGGTAGGAACGGCAAAGGACAGCAAAGGCTCTCTTGTCTCCCAACAGCAAGACAAACTGCAATCTGTTAAACAGTTCTGACAAGTAAAACTGGGTACATAAGACACAAAGGAGAGAGGACGTGGCACCAAAGATGCCAACTATGGATTGTGACCTTTTGCAGAGGAACACTTTTGTTGCACGGATAAGTTGTCTACGTAGTTAAAAGGCCAAGCAACGCTGAAGGTGTTTTTCCTCCCCCTTGTCAAATGTTAATTTGCACTGAGCGATTCACAGGGACCTTCCAAGGAACACAGCCTTCCACAGAAATCTCCTTCATACCTCCACTCAATTGTGAAAAACAGTTTTTATGATTTAAAGCGAGTCATATGTATTATTTCTTCTGTCTCTCGCCGTTTCTAAAGACATCAGAGATGGTTAGGTGATTTTGATGTGTCTCTCCCCTCTCTTTACATTCCTCACGAGCTGCTCATTTTCTCCATGGTTACATGGGTTACAAGCCATCCTCTGTCATGTCCTGTTTCATGATCCTTTACCCTTGTACTCCAAATCGCTGTTTCACTTCAAAGGGGGTTCCACCTCACAGAGGAGAGAAACAAGGGCATCTCCAGACAACACTGATCTGCAAAGCTGTTACTGCTGAAGAAACCGTGCCCCGTTCACATGCGCTGCATCAGCTTCTGAAAACACCGGAATAACAAACAGTTCGTATTTTGTGAAGGTTTTTTTCCTTAGTACCTTTTTAAAAAGATGGATGTAGATTTGAATTAATGTTATTTGCTTAAAACTTTTGGTTTTGAAGCAATCCATTTGCTTCAAAGTGGGGAAAAAAGGGAAAATAGCAAAATGGCACACTAAAATAGGAAAACGGCATGAGTAAAACTGACTGTGGTTCAAGAGTGATAATGTAAAAGCAAAAGAAACAAAAGCTCCATAGTAAAGGGAGGCAGAACTCCAAATCATTGAAGTTCCCCTCCTTTCAGTCAAATCTGGCAAACCTTTTCCTGGAACTAGCTACCTCATGACACACTCATCAGGACTCTGCACTTTCCTGGACCGTGACCAATACCCTGACCCCATGGTACCTTCCCTTTTATGCTTCTGGGTCGAGCTGTGCCAGCTGCATGAAGTTTTAGAGTGCTTTAAGGAAAAGAAGAAAATTCCACATGAATCCATGCAAAGATTGTCCCTAAAACATCTATTCCACCCCCTGCAGCCGACACCCAACCCATCCATACTGGACTCTGCAGTTTTAAAAACACCCTGTGGACTCGATGCGTCTGCCACCGGGCTTCCCTTTCTTTGCAGACCTGATGGAGGAAGATGTTGGAGACATCAGGGAACTGTGAAACGTGACTTTGCTTCTGCTGCTCTTGAACTTCATGCCTCCTCCAGCAGGTAACAGTCCAAAGGAAGAGTAAGAAGCAAGATCTGGGATATATGTCTGCTGGAGCCCCTCTGCTGTGAGGACAGGCTGAGAGAGTTGGGTGGGTTCATCTTGGGGAAGAGAAGGTTCCGAGGAGACCTTAGAGCCCCTTCCAGTACCCAAAGGGGCTCCAGAAAAGCTAGGGAAGGGACTCTTGATCAGGGAGTGGAGCCATAAGATGAGGGTGAAGGGTTTTAAACTGAAAGAGGGGAGATTTAGAAGAGAACTCAGGAAGAACTTCTTTGCTGTGAGGATGGTGAGAGCCTGGCCCAGGTTGCCCCAAGAAGCTGTGGCTGCCCCATCCCTGGAGGGGTTCAAGGGAAGGTTGGACAGGGTTTTAAGCAACCAGGTCTGGTGGGAGGTGTCCCTGCCCAGGGCAGGGGGGTGGAATGAGATAAGATGGGATTCATGGTCCCTTCCATCCTATGAAACTATTCTATATATATGCAGAGAGGGCTACTTTGGCCCGGAGCAGAGCACTTGGGACACAGTACTGATGGAGGCTACCAAAGACTCAGCAGATATCACCCTCCCAGCAGAGACTTGCCCCGCAACCTCTCCCATACCAGAACATCCAAAGGTAACACGGCAGCTGGAGCTCCTCAGGACTGTATGAGCCACTCTCTTGGGCACACTGCCTTCCCATGGAATTTCTACCCATTAACTCTGAGGTGTGCTTCCCCTCCTTGGCAAGCACAGCACTTGTTAAGATCACAGGGGCAAGCTGAACTGCGTGTGGGTGTGATTTAATGCTCCAGTGAGCTCTAGCACTCACTCAGTCCCTCAGTTGAGAACAGAGACTCCCATTTTCTCCTTTTGACACTGATGCATGTTGCCTTTGGGACCAAATGTGTGGAAATGGGATCACGTGAAAGGAAAGGCACAATTACTATTAAGTTATGTATACTTCTTCTTAAAAGATGATATCTGGGAGTTTTACCAGCTTTCTGCATCCATAATATAATCTGCTTGTAGAATACCCACTGAGCATTGCAGTCTGGTGCTACCAGCCGCTCCAGGCAGCCCTTGGGTGAGCAGAGGGAGTGGAGAGGCAGGACCAGGATGGCAAGAGTGTGGAGAAGTGCTGCAGGAGCACTGCAGAGCATCAGGGAGGGGTTCTTCTTCCTTGCAGCCCCCTGAGAGTTAGAGAATAGGAAAAGGGATGCCAGATAAACCCTGTATCGCTTTTTTTTGCCTAGGCCATTGTACCTATTATTGACATTTGTCAGAAGTCTGGTCTGAGAAATGCAAAGATTGCCATAACACGGTGAATCTACAGATTTGAACTGCAGCTTGTCCTCTGCTCACCTGACTTCCAGCAGTAAGTATATAGGTGGCAGCATCCAAAGCTTGTCTGCACAACCCGTGTGCCACCACACCCCCCCATCACTGCCCTTCCTCCTTCACAGCAAAATAAAGGATCTACTCAAAACGTCCCCACCTATGGCTGGAGGCAGACAGACTCTCTGCTGCACCACAGCTGGCTCCCGTGGCAGCGGAAACTTCACACAGCTCTAAGTTACCTTGGCAGCCATGATTTACAACAGTATTTCAGTGAATCTAATCAGAAGTGTGAATACTCCCCTCCTATCTGGCACACATCGTTGGCGTTCTAATTATTCACACATTTTGGCAAGCATTATGGTGTTCCCCTACCAAGCTTCTAATCCCTGCAGATCAGTTAAAATAAATGAAAGAGAGAATCAAAAGGCACTTAAAAATTCAACGGTTCTCTAAATGGGTTTGAACAGGCTCCAGATTATCAGTGGTTGCAGTTGACTAGCACTTAAAATCAGGCCCTCCCTCTCCTACACACCTCACGTTTCCCCTTCTCTTTTAAAGGAACTGTCTGCTATTCCAATTCCTGGATGTATCAAAATGTCTACAGGGGTAAAAAAGGAAAATATATGCGTATCACCTACATTCAGCTTATACTGCAAAACTTTGGGGGTTGCAATCCCTATTTGGAGCTATTAACTGCAACGAAAAGAGATCACAATGTGGCAAACAGCTCTAGACCATGCTAACTCAGGAAGGCGTGTTAACAGCCCAAGTTCTCCTGTGTGAAAGAAATGCCCCAACATCAGGGAGTGAGTTGCTCACTCTCAAATGAAACCTAACATTGAGATCTATCCCATTTGCCGCCATTAAAAATGACGTGCCTTAGTGCACTCCTCCTCTGCTTGCAAGACACCTGCAGGAGAGACTTCCTCTCTGTCTTACCCTTTCAGCCAGTTTACTGAAATGCGTAGCCCTTTTGCCAGCTCTCTCTCCAAAAGTCACTTTGATGCTGCCACAAGTCCTTTCCTCTGGCCAGGCTCCCCACTGACACCCCACCAGGAGAGACCCATCATCTCCAGGTCACCCAGCAGCTCTTCTTCCCCAGCCACTGGCCTCAGCCTCACAGCCCCTTGCTCCTCCCACACCATTTGCTGCTCCAGCCACTCTCTGGGGCCCAGTAAGCAGAACTGGGAATAAACCACAACCTCTCCACTCCAGCTATTTTAGCAATTAGGTCTCCAAGGCAGTTTTCTGCTGGCCTTACCATCACCGACACCCACCTCTTCGTGCGCACACACTTGCTCTGTCATACTTTTATATTACACTGGGTTATTCCTCAGCCAGCTATTTATGAGAGAAAAAACTGCTTTATGCTGCACAGTTCTCTTACTTCTCCCTTGCTCGCTCCCCGGTGCCGTGTACAACTGTGATGCTTTTGTTACCACTCCGGCATCTTACCAATAAAACCAGCACCCGCACATGTCTATTTATTAAAGACTCCAATCATTTATGTAGCTCTGTGTTCTGAGGAAACATCAAAGGAGTAAAAATGTTGATCACAGAATCCTAGAATCATTCAGGTTGGAAGAGACCCTTGGGATCATCGAGTCCAACCATCTGCCCTACTCTACAAAGATTCTTCCCCATCCTCTAGAGCAGGATTCCAGCCACCAGTGAGCTAGCACTGCTCTGCTACTGATGCGTGACCAACTGTTTCCATCTCCCTCCCAACAAGTGGAAATGGGGAACAATCCCACATGGTTCTTTATTCAGTGTAAATCTGCAAAATCCCAATTAACTTAATGATACTATATGGATTTATACCAAATAAGAAATTAGTCTCTGATTGTTGGAAACTACACAAAAGCATGAAAACATCCTTTTTACTGGTGTCTTGTTTGCATGTGTGTTGTTAGCATTTGCTCCTTCCGCCTTAGCTCTGCATCTTAGTACCAGTGTTATTCCAAGCCCCTTGTTGTTCATGATGGGGAGATTTACCTTGGCCTGTTTTCACGGTGACACCTTAGAGTCATTTCAAGGTGCTGACCTGTCCTGTGTTATTTCATCTGGTGCTCAATGGAGTTCAATCCAGCTGGCAGCCGGTCACACGTGGTGCTCCTCAAGGCTCATTTTTGGGGCCATTTCTGTTTAATGTCTTTATTGATGATCTTGACAAGGATATAGAGAGCACCATCAGTAAGTTTGCAGATAACACTAAGTGAGGTGGGAGTGTTGATCTGCATGAGGGCAGGGAAGCTCTGCAGAGGGACTTGGATGGATTGAATAGATGGGCCGATGTTAATGGTGTGGGCTTCAACAAGGCCAAGTGCCAGGTCCTGCACTTGGGCCACACCAACCCCATGGATGGCTACAGGCTTGGGGCAGTGTGGCTGGAGCTGCCTGGCAGAAAAGGACCTGGGGGTGCTGGTCGACAAGCGGCTGAACATGAGCCAGCAGTGTGCCCAGGTGGCCTAGAAGGCCAATGGCATCCTGGCTTGTATAAGAAACAGTGTGACCAG
>VZTM01033455.1:309894-332749 GCA_013400555.1 Jacana jacana | reverse complement strand
CAGGGAGGGGGTGGAGTCCCCATCCCTGAATGTTTCTCAGAGTAGATTGGATGTGGTGTTGAGGGATCTGGTGTAGGGGAGAACTTGTAGAGTAGGGCTGATGGTTGGACTCGATGATCGCAAGGGTCTCTTCCAACCTAAATGATTCTAGGATTCTGTGGTTATTGTTACCCAAAGGCTCCACCTCTGTGGTGTTATTCAAGTACAACGTCCCACTGTGTAAAGCAGAGTGCAGTCGTGAAGAAAGGAATCTCTAAATCTCTTTCTCTTTGGTTTTCAAAATCAAATGACATCATTTGTACTCTTGCAGCTTGCATAAGGCCAGCAAAAAGCCCATGAAGCTGCTGTACCATTGTGTGCTCTGGTTCATTCGAAAGCATGGGATTGTGTACCCAGAGATCTGCTATGAATTGTTGCAGAAGAACATTCCTCATTTACAAGCACAGTCAAAACATTAAGGAGATTTCCATTTTCTTTTTAAGATGCACTCAGTTTTAGCAGACCTTTACATACCCTCTTTTTGGAATGATTTTTTTTAAGATCGTTAGCAATAGAGCAAGGTTTCCTAGAGCACGTCTGTATTAAGACTGAACCTAAGCAGATTTTTAGATAAGGTGTGTTAATGACTTGCATTTATATGGCAGCTCAAAGCGTTTCACAAATATTGGTGAATTAAAGCCTCGTGACAGACTCCCAAGCAGGACATTGTTAATATGCCCTATTCACAGATGGAACTGAGAACTCTGCCAAGAGATATTCAGAGATGAACTGATTTGCTTAGGGTCAGAAAGTCACGACCAGCACTGCGGAGTGCCCCAGCCAGGCTGCCCCCCTCCTCAAAACACACATCAGGAGCAATCGGCCACAAGCGCAGACACTCAGAAACCCCCACTTCACTCGGGGAGATAACCCCGGCTTTTACAGGGTAGAACAAAAGTTCTGCTCTTGTTTTCCCTCATTACATCCTATGTACTCTGCAAACAAGAATGAAAAATAAACAAACAAATACATAAATTTCGCCTGCTGAATGGCAGTTTGCTTTATTTATATTCTCTGTGCCAGAAACAATGGCAGCCTATTATCTGCCCTTCAATATGATAAATGTATGTAAACTGAAAAAGCCTATAGCTCATAACAGATAACGGTTTGTACCTTTAGTGTCTTAAAGCAAGGCAACTTTATGCCATAAATGATTCCTTGTCTGGCAATAACCTTACATTACACGTTCTCTGGGAGAAAACGGAAGAGAAGGGGAAGGAAAAAAAGTATCTCATGCCATTTGACTAAAAATGCAGAAGTTCTATAATGTATTCAGTAGATGCCCTGCAGTGTCCAGCCAGAGGGATCCTGGGGCTTCTCTCAGCAGCTGAATAACAAATAAAATCATATTGTTGGACTTGATGTAGGGTATTTCCAGCATGGATGTGTTTCTTTATTGGGTGTCTCTTATCTATCGACTTTCACTTGGCATTTTATTGGGTTACCTATGCACATTCGGTATTTTCAAACAGTGGTGGTGATTTGTAAAGATTTAAATGGCCTTCCCCCGGGAAGAAAAGGAGTGCCAGGCTCTAAAGCACTGCCAAGCATGGGTGCTCACCCCACTCTTCCCTATTATATGCCTCAAATAGGCAAAGGGTGTTAAAACAGAGAGAAATGAACTTTAATCATGGCAAAAGGTGCTGGAAAGCCTTATCAAATTCACCTGAGAACAAACTTAAGAGTGACTGGTGTGATTGCTGGCTGGGTACAAACTGAAGCCACAGAAGGAAACCAAAGCCTGGGCCAGATGCAGTCAGAGTCCACATGCACGTGATATTTGAGGTGATCTTTAGGATTTAGAGATCCTATATGAAACTCAAGGCAACACACGCACCATTGCGTGGCAGAAGTGTAACAAATCAAGCACAAAACCCCCAAAGGTTCTTCCAGTCAAAAACCCCAAAGGTTCTTCCAGTCAAAACCCCCAAAGGTTCTTCCAGTCAAGACCAATTTTTGAGGGGAAATCCAAGGAGAGGTATTTCCATGATGTCTTCCACAGATTCCAAACCTCAAACCAACACAACCTTGATCTCCACAATGCTCAGGCACAACCCACAGCCAGACCCCACCATGCTGGGAGAGGGATGGATTCCATCACCTCCTCAGGGACAGCAACACTTGAATCTCTAACTCTGTATGTTCCAAGGGCAATGCAGCTGGCACAGAGGTACCACAGGGTGTTTCACCAGGGGGGCAGCAGTAGCCAAATCTCTCTCTTATGGCTTTCTCAGCTTTGGGAACGCTTTGGGAAGCTTTCCTTCTCAGCGGAGGAATCCCATCATCTATCACACCCCTATCTCACTGCTCTGCGCCAAACAAATGGGCTCCATCACAAGCCCAGCTCCACTTTTTGATAGAAGTTGCAGTTTTAAAACGCTGCTTGCCTTTTATTTTACGTGAATTTTCTTTTTCTTCTTTTTTAGCTTAGCAAATGCCACGGTGCACTCTCATTTTCAATTTTAATGGCTAAAGATATGCACGCAAAAAGCATCCTAATTACTGCTTTCCTGGCAGAGACAGCCATTTCCTTGGGTTTTTATTGCCATTAGTTTTCCTCACCGATTTATCCTTAGCTACTCTCTTTGCATCTTCCTCGCCTCCCCTGAGCCCTTTCCTCCTTGCTTCTCAAGACTTGTCAGCACGCCTCCAATCCCCAGGAGAGATTGAGGGCCTTGTAAAACCCACTGCGCAAACAAGCATTCCTGTTCATTTATCACATTTAGCATGCGCACTTCCACACTCATCAAAACCAAGCCTGAGCTCGCTAAGTCATTTCCCTCTCCCAATTACAAATTAGTCCATTAGGCTGTCTGCAGTAGGCCCTCTGTTGCATCTTGGTAATGGCTTCTGAGATTTCCATCATAATCGTAATGGCTCCCTGTGCAGCCATGAGGGCAGATGGAGGCCGCTCGTGGGTAATGAGGTATCACACTACCAAAGGGCACAGCTCTGGGCTCATTATTTAGTCTTGGCTGTTTTGTGAAAACAACAACAAAGGTAAAACGCTGAAGGGAACACTTTAGCATATTAAATTAACACTTCTTGAAATTTCTCTCTGTAAACATGCCATATTTTTTCTTTATGAAACATCCCATGTGTCTGAGCGTGCGACGTGAGGGAAGAGGGAGGTGGGGAAGAGGGACCATGGAGACGGCGTCTGCTGCCCCTTCTCCCCCCGGGCAGAGAGTCTCTCCCCAGTGGCACTGCCAGGACCAAGCTGGGGACATCAGGACAGTCCCGGGGACCTCGCTGGCCACAAGGCTCACCAAGGGTTCGACACCCTTGGCCCTTTCCTACCGTCAGGCCTGTGGGTTCACAAGGCTCAGCACCAACCACTTCAGATTATTTGAGCTGTCTCTAGAGGCAACATCTCAAAGGGTGGTAACTACTGGGGAGGTGAACTGGACTTGTCTGGGTCCAGTTCCAATTCTGGGACCTGGCCCTGTAGCTGGTCCTTTCAAAACAGCCACCAAGGCTGGACATGCCCAAAGCTGTGATCATCCCTAACGAAGACGGCACCCTACGAAAACCAGAGAGTGAAACCTCATGAGACAACCCTCTGTCCCCCTCCACCCCTAGCTGCAGCTGCCCCAGACCCCCTGCACAGAGTGAGGGCCCAGCACCAAGGGGATGCTGAGCCTGGCCGTCCAGTTACTGATTTCAGAAAGAAAAGCAACATTTAAGACAAGCAGGTTAAAATCAATATCAATTAGACACTCTTTGAACGTTGCTGCTCTCCAGATTTTGTGTATTGGATGGGAATTGTTGCTAATTTGATTTTGTTCCCAGCGGCGCAATAGCGTTAGAGACAGCAAATCCTGGCACACTGGAAGTTAGGGACAGTTAAGACGAAGGCTCTCCCTTCTCACTGGAGCTGAGCTTAGTTTGTTTTCTCTGTCATTTTTCTTACCCATCTGAGATCAGGAGATGAGAAACGGTGTGGTGGCGAGGCCAGTGGTGGAGCTGGGGTGCATGCGGGAGAGGGGACGGGACGTTTCTGTCCCTCTCCCTCACCCAACTCCAAACACTGTTACAAGAGTAAGTCTGCAGGAGAACGAAAATGTAATAAATGTATTTATAGGTCTGGCACCTTATGGAATTTGCCTAAATGTCAGCCAGCACAGAGAGAGGAAACAGGGACATCAATCAGAGAAGGGAGGGATTTTTCCACATCGGCTCCTCTGGGAGGGTGCATCCTGCCTGTGCCCCGGGGGCTGGAGCTGCAGCTCCCACCAGGACACGCAGGAGCATCCTCAACCTTTCTCGACAAGAGCTTTTCCTCGAGCCACCGAGCAGCACCTCCCCTGCCCCCTTCTGAACGTCCTGGTGGAGCTGGCCACGCCGGCTGCACCGAAGCACGCTTCCAGATGGTAGATAGCAAGCGAATATCGAAAAACATGTTTCACATCTGAAATACTGTTTGTACTGGAAGAAAAGAAAAGGGAAAGCCAGGCCAGTGATTCTGTGAGATAAGAGGAGTGCAAGTACAAAGTTAGCGGGCGGATTGCTATCCAACTCTGCTCTGGTGAGCAGTAAAACACAAATTTATGAGCTGGGTTTTGTTAAAGTCGGATATGGATTTTTGAAAATGAAAAGGATGGATGGGGGGACGGCAGTGAGACATTTAATCAATGTCATAAAAATGTAACATTCATTGGTCTCCTAAAATGAAATTAATAATCTGTGTAGAAGTATCATTAAGAGATAAGTGACATTTTTAGGCTTTGATTTGTAACTTGTAACAAATCTTACTTCCACATATTTCAAACATTCTTAGTGATATCCATCTTTATTAAAACATACCAAAACCTTTTCACCTCTGCTGGAGTGGCCCATCAAGCATTTTTTCCCCAGCATAATATCCTTAAGTAAAAAGATACATTATCAGGCACAGGCTTTGCAGTAATGAAGGCAGGAAGAGACATGCTCTGTACCATATTCAAATTAAATCAGGGATTTCAATACTCCCTGATTATCAGGGAGTCTTGTCTTTCACTAATAAATTTCTCCTTCATCCCAGGCACAGGCTTTCTGAGCTCTCTCTGAACTGATCAGACCTTTCATTGTGTGCAGAAGGGCAAAAATAAGGTGTGTGGATGTGGGGAGGAGGAGTGTGGGGTGGGGGGGATAAAAAATTAGGCAAGTCTGCTAGGTAAATGATTGGAAATATTGTGTGAAAAGGCAGCCTTATAGGAACACAAATCTGATTCACGTGCCCTGCTGAATTTAGAAAGACTTGGGGGAAGGAGTAGCTTATTCTCCTTACATTTAATGTCAAGGTATTTTGCATCAAAGTTATTTTCATACATTTTAATGGCACTACCTTTGATTTGCACCAGCCAAGTGAGATGAAAAAGCAAAGGCCAGAGCATGGAATCCCAGGCACCATCTCTCAGACAGGAGAGGAGGGGACACGCTTCATCTCCCCCCTCTGTCCTCCCCCTGCCTTTTAGACATAAGGCACTAAAAGGCATCAGGAAAGATTTTTTTAATTAGAAACAGATTCACAATCGACTTGTGCAACCGGGAGAGTGTGCATCTTTTCTTCACGGATCCCTGTCAAACATCTCCTAATTAAGCTGTTCCTGTTTTCATTGTGGAACGAGAGGAGGATGACGACAGGGAGAAGTTGCTGAGAGTTATCACTGTACACGTCCTGAAGTTACAGAGATAAAGGATAACCCCCGTGTTGTGGCTGTGACAACAATAACAGAGAGAGTCCCCTGCTGAGCCCCAGCATGCTGGAGCCTGGCAGATTGTCCTTGCCTCAAACAGAATGGAGTAGGAAGAGAAAAGAGAGATAAAGAAAGTATCACAATCCCATCTATAAATGGAAACTGAGGCACGGAGAGATGCGATCCTTCGCCCAGCATCAGAGAGCTGCTCTACATCAAAATCAAGTGTCACACCTGATTCTCCAACGTCCCAGTTAAGTGCCTTAATCAAAAAATGCTTCAGGGCCTAGAGAGAATTATCCTTTATATTAATTATCCCTTACATTGAAGAGTCACCAGGAAAGTGTTCTTGCTTTCACTACTAGGCCAACTTCCAAAGGGTCCCACTTAACACAAGACTCAAAACTTCACAGGGGATTTTTGACCAATTGTGTTACCACGTTTGTTTCTAATTGTGTTATCCCATAATTGCTCCAGCATGTGAGAAAAGACACATTTCTTTTATTTATACAGCTAAATCTGTACGAATTTAGTATCCACGAATGAGGGAATTTGGGGATGCTGTTATTGAGGTCCTCCTCTCACCCAGCCCCGTTCTAAGGGATTCAAAGTAACAATTTAAAATAAACTGTCCAATAACATAAGTGATCACAAGAAATACTTGACCATTTCCAAATATCAAGATGATATTTTACATGTGCCCAAGGGCTTTGGGATCCCACGTTTCATTAAGAAGGGCACAGGATGCAGATCTGCAGGTTTGGGCGTAACGAGTCTGGAGTCTCTCTGTATTTGGAATTGTTTTAATCACAGGAGAACGTTATACAGAGCAGTGCATACACAGACATCTATAAATCACTGCCACAACTGTCCCAGGTAGAAAGCCTCAGCCTGCCCACAGTTAGTTGGCTTCACAGCTTCTGAGTGGGTTCACGTGGCCACGGACACCTGACTGCAAAGGGACATGCACCAATTCCATCATATCAAGAAGGGCCTGCAGTCACCCCATTTCATCCTCTGCCTCCAAAGTAGCACCTATTGACAGGTATTGGACATAATGACTTGGTAACTCACACTATATTCCCTTATTATCATTTTTGCATATCTTGCTTTTTATCAAAATTATTTACTGAAAGAAAAAAAAACAAAGGCCCCTCCTTTTGAGGTTAGGTCTTTGCTCAAGCCCACAGATTTTAACCTCATAAATATTCCCAGCTATAAGATCTTATTAAGAAGGTATGTCTCCCAAGAGCATAAAACCATCAAGCTGTAAATTTTATTTAATTTCCCATGAGATTTCCTAGCCTCATACATATAATTAGAGTGCAGTATAGAGCACTTTTTGTGTTTTGTCAATAAATCACTAGGGAACAATCAACGTTTAAGAGGACAAGCTTTAATGATTTTTCAGACCCCTAAGCAATCATGCCTGCTACAGTGGCAAGCTGGTCTTTAACTTTCTCTAACTAGGACTGTGGACTGTAATGTTAGATAGGGTCCCAAACACTTAATCCTATTAGACTCCGCAGCCCAGACAATCATAGCTTATACCCCAGGGACATATTGATTTTGATTTGGTTGACAGATAAGACTAGCCAAGCTACTGTAGGCTATGCTTTATTAAGTGTTTACAAATTAAATATCTTAAGGCCTGTAACAAGCACAACTCTGCCGCAGAGCTAACTGCAGATTTGCAATTACCTGTGCAGATGGACAAAAGATGACTCTCCATCAATCACCGGGAGCGCATCTTACAGCATCAGCAGCATCGAGCACAACCGGTCAGGAGGCACCAGCCTGTTCCTCACCCAGGAAGACACAAGGGGCTCTTTTCTCCATTTCAGCACAGCCTCTTGGGAACCCAAGGTCTTCTTGCAAGACTTCTGGTTGAGATATCGTACCTTAGGAATGTCTTTGCCGGGAGGAACTCGTCAGGGTGTACTTCAGTATTGAGCCATGACAGAAATTGTGTCGTATTTTTAAAAAGGCAGCACTCATTTATTTTGCCCTCTCTGTTCTTTATTTTAACTCACAAACTCAGTGAGTTTCCCTGCCCGTAATCCCCGTAGTGTTGCCACAGCCTGTCCTGTCCAACTCAGGCTACTTGTGTACTCTGGGAAGTTCCTACATGCACAGCGCGGGCAGAGACAAGCCCTTCTTTCATATGCAGATCGTCTGTGACTTTTGGAAAGACAATCCCATTCTGTGCTCCAAAAAACCATTAGATATCGTAGATGATTTAGAGATAAAATGCATACAATCAAATTCTTTCTTGCATGCACACCGTAAAATAACTTTTACACTTGGGAGAGCTGAATGAGTATATTTCTGATTTGGCACTATTTTACCCTTGACTTTGCACCGATGTCAATGACAGGAGAAAAATAACTGCAGAGAACTGGATGCAAAGGATTCATAAATTCACTGAAAGGTGATACCTGAAAAGGAGAAAGTGCCTTCCCAATCCACACCAGAAGCAGTACACAGAGCTGCTGGGTCAACAGACAGGACGGCGTTCCTGTACCCTGAATTACCCTTGTGATCTCAAGTGGAAACCATCTTAGAGGCACTGAATGCACATTAAACACTTGAGCTTTTCGTTGTATAATTTGATAATCACACCAACTACACTATCAGGCAAAAGTCTCCCAAGTACTTTAAATATGTTAATGAACCAAGATTTTATCTATAGTCTTCTACAGCTTGCACAAATCTATAAATAGGCTTATCTCAGGGTTATTGCTGTTATAAATTAATTATGGAAATGTCAACCAAATCAGGTACATGCCAAAGGAGTAATGGGGAGAGCAGTGATTTGCAACAGAAGATTCAGATACTGGGTGACCTGCATGAAGGGTTCACAGCCCCTGGCAGCAGTCCACAGGCTTCGGGGGAATTTAACCTTGAAGAATACACTTAAAATTGGTTTTAATATGAGTAATTGACAGTGGCTGAATAAGTGAACTGAGTTAGGGAAGAGTTATTGCACTGATTTCTTTTAGCATCTCATTCCTTAAGACATAAAGGTTTCTTTTTAGACACTGGGAGCTACAGAGTAAAGGGTTTGGGGGTTTCGAGCCTGTATTTGTTTTCTCAGGGAGGAAAGGTGAGGGAATGGAGATTAGGAGCCTTGATGTAAATTCCTTACCTTTACCAAACTATGCCAAAGGTATGTCTAGGAATGAAATGCAGTTATTTAAAAGGAAACTCCCAATCAAATACAAGTTATTGTTCTCCCACTTAGCTTTGATTATCTGTCTGTTTCCAAGGATAACAAGAGAAGTATACGACCCTTGAATATTATAAGAAATGTCACGTGTGCATCTCTGTGCTTATACTAAAACTAACCCAAATGGCACTCTGTGAAGGTTGAGAGATCTGGCAGAGCACATACAACAGCTACTTAGATCCTAAATGCCACATTACTTCTACTATTTATTCTTTATGCTGTGATTGGCCCCATGAACCCATCTGTGGATAAGGGCTCTTATGGCGTTGGCTCCTTCACAAACCAAACAAAAAGCTGTCACATGCCCCAAACACCTAGTATTCAAAAAGGAAACATTCTTTATCTTCCATAGTTAATGCCTACCCTTTTTTATTTGATCTGAATGCATTTTTTGCAGATTTCTTTTTTATTTCTGCTTTTCTTGTAATTCTTATAAAAGGCTGGTATCATTGTTGAGGAAACGATACAGAAAAAAGTAGGGCATCGGTGAATGAAATACCACATCATAATGTACCATCAATGCTGAAGTTGAGGCATATTAAAAATCTACACAGATTTTCTCAGATCAGAGAGTTTAATGCAAAGGGCTGTTGATGATATAATTTTAAAGAGAAACGAAAAAAGAAAACACCACCTGTACATCGATTGGCGGCGTGTGAGTCTCCAGTCCTATTCTGCTATAGCCAGTCTAAGTTATTACAGAACTCATCCCAAGGAGCTTGCAAAAACCAGACTCTCCTTCACTAGGAATTTATATATTATTCTGAGTAACAGAATTCTGTCTCCCAGCTAGGATCCACTTCTGTGTGACTGAAACACAAATAACTTTGTGAAAGAGACTGCTCCTAGAATATCAAATAATCTCAGGATACTTGTAGATGCTTTATTCTTCTGGCTACGTCAATATAAATGGATTAAACAAAATGTTTTCTATTGCTGGCTGGGACACGGTGTTCCAGCTGGTCAAATATAGATCTGACTCTAACGATCTGGGGGCCTTGTGATCTGCAGGCGACATTATTACAGTTCACTGCTCCTAAACGTGAGCTACAGAGAGCGGCCAATGCACCGATAACCAGATCGACCATTTCTCAGGTTGGTTCTTGGCTCATAATTGCAGCCCACCTCAAACACCAGGAATCAATCAAAGTCTCAGACTGCGAGTCTCAAGTTGCTCCACAGAAATGATCAAACTGCTACAGGATGTACCTCTCTCAGGTGAAGGAAAGCACGGCCAAACAGTCTCCAGCAATATTAGTGTTACGTAAGAAAGTGTCTGGGAGAAGAGGACTGAGATTCCCATCTAACACCCTTAGTGCCACACTTCACAAATGAGAAGACAAAAATGTCCAAAGACTTGATTCTCACAAAGCAAAATATCATTGAATTTCTTCCTCCTAACTCTAATGAAGACACGGGTGATGAGACATGAAAGAAAGAAGCCGACTGAAATCGACTGTTCCACAGCCAAGAGGCAGAACGGAGTAAAGCTACCAACAAGCCCTTTATGGACTATTTCTATTTGGATGGATTTCTCCTCAATGCCACAGCAGAAGCTACAGCCTGTGCATTATTTAAATACAGATTCAACCTCTGAACTTCGGTGTAAAGAACATGTAAGTGCTGCTTAGGTTCTTTGCTGGCCCCCTGCACTGAAAGAGCTTCACTCATACTACACACCTGCCCTTACAACACAGAAGCACCAGACTTGGGTTTAAAGACTAGAACTTGGAAGCTACACAAGAGTAGTGAAGATCTTGTGAAATCCTGTCCTGCAGCATCTGCTACTGGTCCTTTTCATTAAAAAAATGAAAGTACTATTACAGTCATTAAATACATATCTACTAACTGCTTAATATTCTGATTCGACAATGGACTCAAATACTCAGTAAAAAAGTTACAGCATGAGGCACTTTCCAACAGAAGTTTAGTTTTAAGGATTTTGATAAAATGCTAAATATTTCCTGAAAAGTAACTAGGATTTATAAACATACCTCCTCATTCTGCTGTGACAGGGTGCTGCACACCACCCACCACCCCAATCAAACTTAAAAATGAAATATGTACAAAGTTGCGTGGTTCCTCCAACACCAGTGTGGGATGCACAAAATAAAGCAAGGAAGCTCTGGTTACCTTGTCCCGACTCGGGTTTTACACAGTAAAGGGTCAACCTTTCACTCAACCTCCACACTTCTTTTTTCCTGATGCTTACAAATCTTTGAATAAAACTCCAAACTACCTGTGTGCCTCGCAAGAGAGGTTATCACCAGCACACGTGCAGCTCTCAAACAGCACTCTAATTGCTAGCAGTGTGGCAGTCTCTGCGGATGCCAGCGTGGAAGGCAGTGTCAGACTGTCCTGTGATCCCTTTCCATAACCTCCTGCCATAGATATGCGATGCAGGTTCCAACTTGTTGCTGCCCTGGCAGCGGCGTGGCTGTACTCTTATGGAAAGCATTTAGAGAATAACCGGCGATGCAGGATTCAAGGAGCCTGGAAATACAGATTAAAATATCACCTCATACTCATGATCTCCCCATTTACTGCTCCTAAAATTTTAACTAGGTTGAACTGGGCAGATGTACCGGTGCAGAGACTGTGTGGAGATTGATCGCACTCCATCCGCAACGACCTGGTCAAAACTACTGCTCATAAACAGAGCAGGGATTTGCTAACTATGCAGCTTCGGGGCCAGGCCGTTATGACTTATTCAAAACAGGCTAACAAGTACTCTGGTTACATCCTGGAATTCATAAAACTTTTGAAAGTGTTATATTGGTCTTATAAAAGTGGAATGTGTGTGTAGTATATTCTAAAGACGTCTAAATGTTAAGTATTTCACATAAGGCTGTGGAAAAAGCTTGTCTTCCCCCCTCTGTTTTGGCATTAAATGCTATTCATGGCTAATGAAAAGCAGAGAAGTACATACCTAGGCCGTCAAACTACATTAAATGAAAAGATCAGCCCGAGGTTGGGAAGAGTGATCTTAATGACAACAGATCCCATGGACAGCACAAATCTCATACCCAGCAGAGTGGCAGAAACTATGGACCTTTATTCACAGTATCCAGGTGCTCTTAAGTCCTGACCCAAACCCACTGCAAACCTCAGAAGGATGTCCCTGGGCTCTGGGTCAGGTTTCTAACACACACAACTGGGCTTGTGCTGTCTGGGGACATGATGAATGATTAATATTGCTACTGAGCTGGTCGAGGTGGAATGACTCAACACCTTCTTGAAACTGCGGCTTGAGCAGTGGTTAAAGACTTCTGAAATGCAAAGGAGTTCTCTTTTCCATTTCTTAAGAGTAAGGGAGGATCACATGCATGCACTCTTTATCCAAGCTAGGAATGGACAGAATCCCCTTTCTTCTTTTCAGAAAACTACAGGTGAAATGTATTTCCTTTATGGCTCTAGACTAGCAAGACAAATGAATGAGTAAACATGAAATGTGGAAAAAGGGGAGAGTCCATATTATTGAAGCATGGCAAACGAGGTGGTGAAGAGAGACTTAAAACTGTTATTTTCCATTAAAAATTAACTTCTACCATCTCTGACAAAACAGTTCACTGTCATTTAGACCTTACCAGCAGCTTTTAGGTAATGTGGAATTATTTGACTTCAAATGAAATAAAAGTTGTCCTGAGGCACAAAAGAAGAAGATATGGGATAAAGAGTGCTGCTAACCCACCATCAGGCCTCGCCGTGAGGACACAGCCAGCCTCTGTACCCGTCCTGTGAACGGCAGAGGACTCATCTCAGACTTAATATGTTCATAAGGACATTTCATTCCTTTTATTCCCCCAAAAGCCACAGACAGTGCTGTGCTGCGACTGGCCAACCATGGTCTAATTAGCAAGACCAGTTTCAGCAGAGACTATTTCCTGGGGATTAATGACCAACAGAGAAATGGCTGAAGATCTGAGGCCCATTAATGCCAGTTAGTCACTATCCCCAGCTACACCCTGTATCTAAGTCGTTACAGGTATCTCTAGATTGGGTTATGGACTTCTTGTGTGGATAGTTGTTATTGGTTTGAGTTCTCACAGTTGCACAGCTTTGCTATTGCTTATAAGCTGAGGGAGAGACAGGAGGAAGTAACATCTCTGATTATGAAGGTTTAAGCCTCAGAACACCAAACTTCCTCTCTGAGTTCAGATAAGCTCTCTAATCTCTCTGCAACTAAATCACATCACCTTGAAAGGGGAAGAAAGATTACCTATTTACAAGATATGCAGATAAATCATCAGCAGTGTAAGTTTCCACTTGTCAGAGTATCGCACTGTTCACCAACCTCACACTTGGCTCCAGAAATTATTAAAAATAAAAATTACTACTACTAATAATAGTAAAAAAAAAAAAACAACACCAAAAAACCCCCCAAAAAGGTAAGAACAAGGAATGGCTGAAATCCAGTAACACAGAGGAGGATGCGTGGCACCCTCTGAGGTTTCTGGCTTTTTGTGCCACACAAACACACCAGCTGGGACCATTCTCTCGTGATGCTGTGCCTGGGAAGCACATAAAAGGGTAGTGGATCCAGGGATGCTCCTGGAAGTGGTGCCTGTAACCCAGCACTTGGCAGTTCCCCTTTGGATAAAAGCACACGTGGGATATCCCAGCTTCAGCCTTATGGTTCTTGTGATGCTGAAAATCTCCTCTATTCAATTAGAAGTTAATTAGGGCCAGGCGGTTTATGCTTACTACAGGTATTGTGGCACCTTCCACAAGAACATCAAGGGCTGTGGGAAGTTCCAGCTAATTGGTCTGCCTGTATAAAGTTGTTAGTAGTAGTAGTTCTACTATTATTACTTCTAATGTATAACAGACACAGCCCCTCCATGCCCTGAACTGTATCCTTGACTTGCTGTTGCCTATTAATACCCTCTGCGTACAAGCTGTTGCCTGCTGGAGGAGCCTGTCACTCCTTTTTCACTCACAGGCACTGAAGAATATATTCTTTCCTCTTAAAATCCTAACAATAATCCAGGTTATTCATTCTATCGCGATCCTGGCACCTAAGTGGACCAGGCATAGCTGGAGAAGGAAGAACCAACAACCATTTTATGCCTTTGAGCACGTGTAATAAAAATACCTACTAACTCCAGCACGTAAGTTGTGATTTACTTTAATTACAAAACTGGAAAAACACCTGAAAGAGCAGTGTCATGTATTAGATCACTGCACCAGAGAGTGCTACACACTATTGACTAATGCACTGCTCCAGACAGGGGTGCTGCTCTGATCCATTCGGCCAACTCACAGCAAGAGCAGGTAATAAGTTGTGCAGGTAGGAATTGCCCCCAGCACTCAGGTATGCAGACAGTCACCTCGGAAAATAATAGTCACAATAGTAAAGAAAAAAAAAAAAATCCAATTAGTGTCTAAAAATCCCAAGACATGATATTACTTGGGGGTAAAAAAAAAAAAAGAGGGGAAAAAATCCCCTCTAAGGCTTGATACCTTGACAACCAACAGGTTATATTTCGCTTTTATTGTCTACAAAGTAATGAGAAAGAGAGAAGAGCTGTGAGAGTGGGTATCTCAGACAGCTGCCTTGCAACAGGAGTAAAACGTTGCATAACTTACACCTCCTCGTTTAAGATCTAATTGCTAATTGCAGTTCCTGGCCTCCCAGTGAGCTGGTTCCAGCAGGTACCACGCTGCTGAAATCCACAAGCACAGCTCCTACCACGGTGGACCAGCTGCAGAATTCTAGTGGCAATTTCCTCCCACACCCCCTGGGGTACAGTTTATTCCCAGTTTAGTATTAACCTTCCATCCGTTGTCTCCAGAAGAGATGGGGTTCACTGTGCTGGCTAGAGAATGCTAATCAGCTTCTCCAAATGCAACTGGCAGGTGAAGTAAGTGCCCCACTATGTCCCATTTTAATTCACCGGGCACTTCGCACCAGCGGGACGATTTGGTGGACGTGGACATCTCCAGCACTGGTAAGAGTTAGGCTAAACGGGGCTCAGCACTGAGTGTTCCTTCTACAAAACCACATGCCACCAAGAGTTGTTTTGTTTTTTTTTTAAAAAACCCCTTTGGCCTTAGCCCTGGACCTCAGCACCTCCTGCACAAACCAACCTCCTCTCTGCCCGTGCCTGTGACACACACCACACAGGGGTGTCAAGAGGGACTCCAGCGGCTTCCCTCCACAGCCCTCCTTGGACCTCTGGCCCCCAGGCTGGGTTTACTCCATTGCCTTCTGCCCAACTCAAATAATCTGTTCTTGGGAGCGCTATGAGAGCTCCTGGGGCCACAGTTACACGCTCAGTACGGAGCAAAGTGGGGTTTTTACTGACTTTATTCCCTTAAAGTCTAGTAGAGAAAGCTGCTTTCAGGAGGGAGAGACTGAAAGAGAAAGACAGAAAGGAGGAGAGTAAAAAGGGATTTTACACCCCCTTCAATGATTCTGAAGTAGGCTTTTCTGTACATACCTCACGTCTTATTTCACCTGGACTTCCTTCAGCTCACCTCCATAAAGAACTAGTAAGTGCTAGGTCTGACAGTTCATTGATAATAGTACCTAATCCCAATGATCTCATACACAAAAGCAAGCTTAAATCCAGACTTTTTGCTTCTGACTACTTTTTAGATTAATCTGAGTGAATAATGATGCCTAACCAGCCAGCTGGGGCATGGCATTATTGGTTTTTTTTTTAAATCACAAATTTCTATGAGATTAGTGCACAGGACAGAAGAAATCCTGGGACAGCTCTCTGCTCCCTGTTCCCTTGCACAGAAGATGCAGAAAGAGGGCTCACCATCTACTAAAGAGTCTCCTTCTTGTCAGGGGCCATTGAGCAGAAGCAACCTGGGGATGCACTAAAGGTTTAGTGTGGCTCTGCCCAGGTGTACTACTGTGTCCCGGGGACAAAGGGAGGGACAGGGCAGTGTCAGGGTGTACCACAGGGTACAGACAGAGAACAACAGTTCTATCCCAAGTACCTCTTGAGGTGGTGCTGTGACAGCCCTCCTGCACCGAGGGCACCCAAATCAACTGAGGGAAAGGTTTTGATTTCCAGGGGTGCCATACATTGGGACAAGAGGACACATACACCAGGGAAATGGCCTCTTTGGAAGAAGAATGTCATTAGCAGCTGCCTTGCCTCACCTCTGCCCTTTGCAGGAGAGAAAGAAATTATCCCCAGGAGCATCTCCGTGGAGCGGAGCCTGGTGGCACATTCCACCTCATGCGTATCTTGTTTATTCTAAGTGGAGCTACAAATCTGTCGAGTGAGCATTTTGTTTTGATTAAAAATTAATAGCTGCTTTTGACCCAGGTGGATTAATTTCACTTTCACCAAGTATCAAGTTAATTGACACAAACTACTGTCAGGTGAAAGAACCAATTAACAAACCGTGAGGAGGGCTCCTCTCCCCCTCCCTCCTCCTCTCCCCCAAATGTTGTTTTGACTGAAGTTGGGGTTTTTTTTGCCTTTTAATAGAAAAATTTCATCTCAGAAAAATGAGATTAATTACTTAACAAAGAGAGGAACAAAAGGAAGCAGAGGGTGGGGGCAGTGAAGAGGAGGAGAGAGGGTTTGTTGGCAAGGTGTTGTGGAGGAGGGCTCGGAAAGGAGCTCTGCTCCTGCCTCTGGGCTGGTGGGGGTTGTTCTCACCAATTCACTGCCACTTCCAGGATTATCAGTCAGCAGGGTTTGGAGTGTGGTTGTGGTTTATTGCAGTTTGGCAAAAGTCTTTAATAAGGTCCCCAGAACATGACAGCAAGGTCATTCGAATAAGGAGTCCATCCTGAGTGCAAACCAGCCCGGAGCACAATGCAGCACCGAGAGCCAGGAAAACATCCCTTTCGTTTGTTACATTTAAATCAGGAGTTTTCTACAGCGACAGGTTATGAACAGGAGCATGTGTTAGCCTAGGAAAAACAAAGCAGTTCCTTATTTAATGCTTGTTAAACGTAAGCCAGCCCAGCCTTCCCTGGTTGAGCTTTATGGATTGCAGTTCAGAGCCTGGAACGGTGAGGGGCTGGCAGGGAGGGCTGGCACAAAGGGTGAGGGCTTGGCCAGTATTTCAAGCAGCTACACATGGCCCCTATCAGGGAAAGGGAAGACTGCTTTCCAGTTTACATGTTATTAGCATGGCTATTAGGTACTTGGGTACATTTTCTACCTTCTTAAAGTACAGCATTCACAAAGTGACTGGTGTTTCCAAGTATCGTTTTCAAACTGCCTTCTGCCAGAGAAGGTGAATCCCCACAGAAAGGAGGAGGCATAAAAGGTGAGTTAGGTGTAACCACAACACTGGTAAAGTCAAAACAAGTTGGTGCCTGATTTGCTTGTGTCCTTCTGAAAATCCCATAAGCCTTTTTACATCCCCAGGCATCCAAATGCCATTGACAGATCTTGTTCTTAGGCATTCGTGTGATTTGGACATCTACACATCCTACGTCTATTTAGAAAATTAAATATTGTCTCCTGGATTGTCTGGCTGCCTTTGAAAATCTATTCCAAGATGCTAACACTGTGGATTAAGTTTTATTATAGAAGTTGCTTAACTAGACAAATATTTTCAGTTATATATTTTTTTCCCTTACTTACAGAAGTCATACTTATAGCACTTCATTTATCCTCTGGAGACTGTTTGTTCAAACCATTCTTTTACATCTTTAGCCACTATTTTACCCCAGGGACCAGCTACAAGCTTTTCCCATTATTAATTTTTTATTCAAAGAAACATCTAGAAAATCCATTAAGGGGGGGGGCAGAAAAAGGGGGGGGAGGGACTGGAGGAGAAAAGGATAAAAGGAGAGAGAAAAAAGGAGGGCAAGGGAAAGAGGAAGCTCTTTCCCAGCCAACAGAAGACAGCTGGCCTCCTTCTTCACTGGGACCTTGTCTACTTCCTTGCACATTTGAAGACTTTTCCCAAATGCTCAGTTTCTGTGCTCTCCACCACCCCCTGATAACGATGTGTACTGGTGCAGAAGGGAGAAGATCACACTCAGTCTCTGCACAGGGAAAGAACAGCACCATCCATTGCAGGGAATACCCCAGTACGGGCTGTGAGCTGCTCAGATATGCAGATGAAGCATATATATAGCAATATAATGAGAAGATCTAACAAAACATCTAAATAAAGGTGTGAAATACTTAAAAGAGAGGCAGAAAGGGTTTGGAATAAGCTCCAAAGGGAGCACGGACAGGTTCCCCACCAGAGGAGGGCTGGCTGCCTGCCCCCAGTCGTCGATTCATTAGCAGAGCTGTGCCTGAAAGCCCTGTCACCGCACGACATGTGTCCACTTGTTACCTGTGGGCTTCCAGTGATCATATGCTGGTGAAGGACTACGAACACCGTCCTTCTGCCTGTCTCTGACATCCAGAGAATGGAGAGAAAATGAAAGGAGGAAATTGCAATTCAATTCGGTGCATATGGAGACTAAGGAGCCACTGTTTCATACGCCCTGGCTTATCCTTCCTCTTGGTTTATGTTAAAAAATATACAGTATTAGCTGCCCTCTCCTCTTGGGAAATGAGCAGCACAGGTAATGGAAACCAATCGGGAACTGTCATGTGTGCCTGCAATCTGTCTGCACCGAGGTGATGCCTGTTACGTCCCAGACCTGACCAAGGGCGAAAAGCAATTGGTCAAATGAAGCCAGGGGACAAAACCTCCCGATCATTTTTTCCCTTCACGTCTTCCCAATCCCAGCGCTGAGCTGAAAAGCCACAAGGATACCTCAGCATTAAGCATTTCAGCTCTCCAAGAAACGCTTAACCTACAGGAACAAAGCATCAAAAGCTCCCCACATTTCTTAGAGCACATCAGCCAAGATTTGGTTAGTTACACACAAAAACACCTGAATGTGATCTCCCCATTGCATAACCCTTGTGACAGTCCACCGTGCTTACACTCCAGCTGCTTTTTCTTTCCATTAACTTTCAGACTACAAGGAATACACATTAAAACGTGCAAGACAAGGTAAGATACTGGATTTGTTGGCAACACGATCAGGAGAGACTCCGGCTGCCAGGGAGAAGAGCAATTCAGGAGATGGATTGTGGGTTTGTACTCCTCCTGCCCATGGCAGCCTCCTCCCTGTTAACTCTCATGACACCTGAGCAAGGGCACTGAGATAATTTTTTATCCCAGATATAAAAATAGGGTGAGAACAAACATGCCCAGGTTTTCAATCGGGTTTTAACCATGGAGTCTGGCAGCATGACCTGAGCTGCGGTTGTCTGAGGGACACAAATGATACGGCCCTGGCAGTTCATGTTCCAGGAGCTCCTCCACCGACTGCAAATTAAAGGAAAGGGTCAGCTTCATTTAGCACTAACTTCTGTCTTCATTTCATGCTCAGAGGACAGCACTCACGCTAGAGCCTTCGCTGATGCAAATCAAGAAAGCTCAGTAGTAATCAGTGTTAGGCTGATTTATAACAACTGGAAATCTAGCCCCTTACCAAGGTCAATATCAGCAAGAGAAAGGAGGGAGTGTGATGGTATTTACTGTGGATTGTATAAGTAAAGGTACTCCAGAGTCAGGGAAGGAGCATCTTACACAGCAATCTTGCATTAGGCTTTTGTGAGTATTTCTCGTTAGAGAGGTGGGGTGGGGGAATCTCACACACACTAGAGCATCAGTCTCGGTAACTAATAAAAGAGCTCTCCAAAATGTGCTTTCTCTGGAATTCTGTTTTTCCTGTGCCGCTGTTTCATTGTTCTTCATGTCCTTAGAAATTCACCCAAGTCCTGTAAGCAGCAATGAGTTAAATAAACCTCTGATGGCTTCTTGCTTAGCATACAAGTAGGGCCTTGTTTCCTTTCAGATCTCTTACACACATGAACTGGTATTTCTGTACTTGTGAAAATGTGCTTAGTAGTTTTATTGCACAGACATTTCTGCATGAAGGTGACATAAAGTATCTGTCACTACAACTGGTTCTCAATTGCTACTGAATTTAATTATTCCTCCCTCCATCCCAATTATTCACCACATTTACTGAAATCTAGAAAACTGCAGCAGTTGTTCATTATCTAAAAGAGAAAAAACAGCGTTAACAGTATCTACAGATAAGCATGAATGCCTCCTACTAAAAGAATCTATTTCTCACTAGTTCCTGATATTTCCATTAAGTGAAATCACTTGTCTGATTAGCTGTGGCCTGGAATCTTTTTCTGTTGGTAAGTCCTGAGTAAGCAGCCACACAAAAAAGCACTGAAGTTCTTAAATGAGAATCTCTAGGAAGCCTCATTTCACCGATTTACTTCATGTAGATGGCCGAGGTGAAACCATCTGGGGTGACATGAAGAAATTAGGGATGATCCACAATTTACCTGACCAGTTAAGCTATTGCAATGGCCAGATTCCAACCCAGATGGTGCAGACTATTCTTTCTACGGTATCCATTTAGTTAATGGGGTTGGAACCCGGTGATCTTCAAGGTCCCTTCTAACCCAAACCACTCCATGATTCTATGGATCAACAATCTCTGCTTACATACTCCAGAACACAATCTAACAGAGTCGTTCTGGTGAACTGAGTCCTCTCTTTCTGTTTCTCATTACATTCAAAATTCTTCAGATGACATTGAAGCAAACCCCCCTCTCACGTGGATGTGTGTTTTCCCTGGGCGTGTAGACTGCAGCTGGTAGGGGATAATAGACATTTGAGATTAAAAGTACATATAAAACACAGGAGTGTAAGTAGATATAAAACACAGCCTGTATTTTGTTTTTATGCTACATTCCAGCTTTCCAAAGTGAAAAAACCTGATAAACAAAAAGCCCCAACAACCCACAACAGGTTTTGCTGCTCTTTTTGAAGGTATTGGTGATGGCAAAAGAATGAGATCCCACCTATAAAACTGCTCCTCCTCACCTGGAAGCGAATCAGCACCTATGACATTTCAGAGATCCACTTCCTGTGAATAAAAAGGCAATTTCTTTGGGTAACAAAGCCGTGTGCTCTTGGCAGTAAGCCAGGAAGCTTAAAAGAGAAACCCTGAATTCTGAAAACATAATAGACAAGGGACTCGGCTTAAGAAAAGATTTCATCTATCAACTAACAAGAGGCTGGGGTCATGAAGTAGGGTATTCTTTATACTTGAGAGACCAAGCTAAAAGTCTTAAAAATGTACAAGAAAACCCTGGCTGGAATGGTCCCTGGATGTAATAGAGGTTGCAGCTTCGAGAAGGCTTATCATTTCTCCTGACATTCTGACAGAAATGTGTAATATAGAAGTTTAGCAGTGTGGGCAGGTTAAATTATACTGGGCAGGAGAAATCATTTCAATGTGAATCGAAGCGTTTACTCTTGTCCACTTCCAGCTCCAGCTTGTTATTCTCCCTGCTTCCCAGAGTGTCATGTTTTTAACAGAAAAGCTTCAGTTTGGAACTGCTGTTGTAGAGGGGATGCTCTGGTTCTAGGATTTGGTGCTCACTCCAAAAACATCGTTAACACACTACTAAAGTGTCAGTTGGTTCTTGCTCATCTGTTGAATTTTGTACATATTTTTCTATGTACTTTTCAATATGTTCTGTGTATTCTTCTTCAATGTATTTACCTGGTATGGTAAATACTGTGGTAAACAGATTATGGTCATGGGAAGTTTTGACTGAACCTTAGTGAATTTATATACAGAAAATATTCTTATAAATGAGAATGAACTTCAAGAAAAATGTGTCATTTCCATGTGAAAAAGAGCAGGAAAAAAAGCATTTTCACCTGCAGACATTCTTTTTGTGTGAGAATAAAACATAAAAACTGCTCAGTTAAGCTGCCTGCCTGCTTTTCATGGAGTCAAGGAACACACTCTGCCCTTTCTACCTGTCCCAGAAGCCCAAAGCATCAGCTTTTCTGCTTTCTAGAATGGTGCAATCCACCCCACAGCACAGCCCAAGTGATGCACAGTCATCAACCCCAAGCCCAGGAAGGGAAACAGTATGAGTAACGCCTGTCTGTAAAGAAATACATACAGAAAGGCAGCTGTAAATTGTCCCCTCTAGCAGCACAGTCCATTCTGAGCTACCGTGAAGCACAGGTCCCTCTTGAAAGGGATGGAGCTCCCAGACCGTGAACTGAGAGCTCCTTCGTGTCCAACTCCTTTCCCAAAGCTTTTGTTGCCATCTCTCAGAGATATTTAAGCTGTTTTACCAACTCTAAACATTTTTCTTAGCATCTGTAAGTAGAGTCACTCCTATTTCCAATTAATTTTTGAAATCAGGGTGCTTGGTGTCATTTAGCACTTTAAGTGGATATTAATTAATGGTAAATTACAATAAAATTTATACTGAATTACATATGGCATCTGCATTAGTAGCCAGTGAGTTCATTCTGATGAATGTTACCCCTGGAAGTGGCAGGGAGTTTGTAATGATTTGCTAAAGCAGCAAACCAAAAGCTCTTTACTCAGGTTTTCCATTAACAAAAACAAGCATTAAATTACTTAAAGACAACCACTACTTTAAATAAGTATTTTGTTACTGTACATATAAATCAAACACAGGAAAGAAACTTCAAACACGTCACAGTCATCAGGCCTCCTCAAAACGCAGAGATGCACAGTGGGAAAGTGGTCACCTCTCATTTTCAGGTCCCCAGAAGTCACATAGTGGGGCAAGGATGTGCCCAAGAATGGCAGACTCAGGCATAAATGTGAAAGAACACTACAGATTCTAAGAGTAAATGACACTAATCTTACTGAGACCTCTCAGATCCACGTGCTGGACCAGGAACGCTACGCCGCCATCCCAGCACTCCTGAGAGATGCTTTCCACAGGCAAAGCCCACACTTCCCACAGTGCATTCCTCAATTCTGCAGAGGATAAAAACTGGGGATCACAGAATCTCAGGGATTGGAAGGGATCTTGAAAGATCATCTAGTCCAATCCCCTGCCGGAGCAGGAACACCCAGAGCAGGTCACACAGGAACGCCTCCAGG
>VZTM01033455.1:283002-309884 GCA_013400555.1 Jacana jacana | reverse complement strand
GGAGGAGAACCTCTCGCGACATACTAACCACCCCCATTCTAATACACCCCAGGATGCCATTGGCCTTCTTGTCCATGAGGGCACAGAGCTGGCTCTTGGTCATCCTGCTGCCCACCAGGACCCCCAGGTCCCTTTCCCCTACGCTGCTCTCCAACAGCGTAGGGGAACATTTCCCAACCTATACTGGTACCTGGGGTTGTTCTTGCCCAGATGCCAGACTCTACACTTGTCCTTGTTATATTTCATGTCCTTGCTGTCCCCGAGGATATCCCCATCCAAGGATGGGGATGATCACAGGATCCTAGAAGTCTCTGGGACAGTGGGCCACTACTGGTCTTCAAAAAGTCCTGGGGAACACTGTGCCCCCTACACAACCTGTGCCATTGGCACTCAGGGGCAGCGATGCTCCACAAACCCTCTGCAGGCTGCTCCGAGGTCCCCTGCTTCATAAGCAGCACGCAAACCACCAGCAGGAGCCACTAAACTAAGAAACCAAAATGAAACAAAATTTTGACTGGGAGGCCTGGGATCTGGGAGACGTGTGTTTCCTTGCTCTGCTACTGAAATGACTGGCATTTCACTTGTTTGTACTTCATTTCCCCTCCAATTCACACAGTCTCATGAATCAAATCAAAAGATTTGGGAGACAAGGATAGTTTCTCTCAAACTGTACTGAGCACAGGTCAATGAGAATCTGCTGTGAAGTGGTTTCTGAGGGCTGCTGCACAGAAACAACAATACAAAAGTAATTAAACATGGTTTGGATTCTTGGCTTCGGTTGCAGAAAGTCTTCCCTCTTGATCCCTATGTTTGTAGTGAGGCAGAGCCCCAGACAAAGAGCGTGCAAGGAGTCAGTTCGGAGCTACTGTTATCTTTGGCCCGGGAAAGAGAAACAAAAGCTCTGGAGTGACCGTAGGGAAGTGGTGATGGAGCTGCTCTTTCATTGCACTTTTGATGACATATGACAAGCACAAATATCGATCTTCCCAGTGTGTTTGCACTTCCCTGGGAGTACAAGCTACTATGGATTTCTACCATATTGAAAACAACAGCCTTGACTTAACACCCTTGTGGTGCCCTCTAAAACCGATCTCATTCAGCCGGCAGCCCATCTGCTTGAGCCCGATGCTCTGACACCATCAATCACAGCACCCCCGGAACATCACAAAGAGAAGTGGCTCCAGTCAGGTGGTGCTGGTAACACTTCCTACCTCTTCAGCTCTGTCAAGTGGAGGAACTGTAAGTGTTTTACAGAAAATTAGTCAAGCCTCTTAGTTCCAGTGAATAGGTAAGCTCAAAAGCAGGATGGCCTCGCCAGGGCATGAGTCTGAGCTGCTACAACACCCCCTGCTCCACGCCGGATGTCTTTGGTGCATCATTACTAAGTTGAGGAGGGCCACATGCTGCTGTACTGAGGTCACAGAAACATCCACGAGAGAGAAACCAAACTATTGAGAGTTTAAATGGTTTGTGCACGACAGCAAGAAAGGAGGGCATGGGACAGAAGACAGAACTGGATTAAGGGGGGAGACTGAATGGTTTTCAGCACTTTCTTCCCCTGCTCTTACCAAAGGGATGTGTCCCTCCCCAGCCATAGCCAACTGGGGGGGGGTGGGGTGTCACCATGTCCTGTCCCAAATCTTATTTTTCTCCTGCTCTAAACAAGCAGACACCACCCCCACAGTCCCCGAGACTCGGCAAAACCCAACAAGGGAAGGCAAAATGCTGTGAATGCAGCAACAGCAGGAATCCCCTCGCCAGCCCCAAAGTGCCATTGACACATCAAAAAGCTGACAGAAGCACAGGTTTCCAAATGGGGGTGTTTCTAAGCATTTGGCACATACAGCCCAAAACTAAATTCTCTGTCCTCTCCAGTCTCTGGCTGAGAATTTGTAGGCAATGGGAAACTCAGAGCCAAAAAAGTACCCACCTACCAACCCCCTAAACCCACAGTAGCACCAATGTGTTGCCAGAAGTTAACAGTTTGAAAGCATCGTGTCTTACCCATTCCTAGAGCAGCCCCTTTAACTGGGATCATTGGAGACTACCACTCATTGCTCAGTTTTTCTAGGATCTGCTCAGAATTTCTCTACAAATTCATCACTTGGTGCCCATTCACAGCTCTGCATTAACTGCTCAGTTGTCTCTGAAAGTAAGGAATTTAATATGACACATAAGTCACCATAAACTCTACAGGATTAAGTAAGTTATTGCATCTTACAGCGAAACTGGTTTCTACAAATGATACCCTGGAAAATGACATTATCGCTCAGTGATTTGGTTCAATCTGATTGTTACAGTTAATGCAGTCATGTAACTCAATTAGGATGCTTTTGTTATGAATGAACAACCTTGTTTAATATTGTCTGACTGTCCAGAGTCAGCTTAAAAGTGATGTTGAAATGGCCTGTGAAGTCCAGGAATTCAGTGCTGCATTTTGAGAGGAGATACCATCGTGAATCAGAACGCTCGGGCAATTTTTAAAGACACAAAGGTCGCCCTAATGCTTCCTACTAGACAAAAATTCCAAAGCAGGCATTTCTGTAATGCCTGGATGCAAATTCCCACTTTCAACAGAGTTCAGAGAAAGGCTTTAAAGAGTTGACATACACCATCTCCCATTTCCAAAGCAAAGCACAGCGGGTTCACCTGAAGTTTGCCTTTCACATTTCTCAGCTCTCCGTAAATCTCTACGTGAAGCAGTTACAACCCGAGGTCCAGCACTACAGCCTGGTGGCTTGTCCTTCCACAGAAAAGCTGTGGGTGAGATGGGGAGGTGCAGGCAGAGACCTCCCAGCCCAGGAACCACTACCTCGTCTGCGGGCAGGGAGCGGGGTGAGGGAGGAAGAGGTGAAGGGAAACCTCCATGGAATTAACTCAAGGTGAAAGTCTGCCGGTACCTCTGGGCCCAACCCTAATTCAAACCACCCTCTATTCTCTTCCTTCTACCCTGTTTGGGGAATTTCTGGAATCCAAGATACACAGTAGCTGTATTTTACCACTTCCAAGTCCACAATACCCTTGTTAGTGCTGAGCCAGATGGAGAGAAATATGCAGAAAACCAAAGCGGTCCTCGCTGGAATCCTGCTCCGTTCGTTGGTGCATGCATTTAATTTCCTGTCTCCTTGTTTTCAGCCTGTCCTTGGATATGTTTGTGAGAAACCTGAGATGGTTACATGTGTTGTGGCCTCCAAGACTCTTAAAAACATGAAATAATTACCATAACTTCAAGATCTTTTTTTTTTTTTCCTTTCTTCCTTTCTTTCTAGAGGAACCTCCACAGAAATGTCTCACCTTCTCAGTTCTCAAGCCTAAGACTTTTTTTGTTTTCAAGGAAATGTGAGAGCAGACATTCAGGAATGGTGAGCACGGCTCGTACCCGATGATGAAATCTGATTTGTTATGAAAAACATATGTTATTCAATAGCATAAAGTGTATATGAATATTATACTTGAATAACCAACAGTAACATACAGCCCTTAAAGAAGCACCTTTTATAACCGAGATAGGTTGGGACATGGCCAAACCCCAACCTCCACAGGCTGAATTTCCCTCTGTCTCCATACACTCCCATCATACGTGTGTGCTCACTAATACCTACTCCCAGATCACACACAGAAAGCCTATACCTGACCAACAGATAGCTCTATGCAGGTGTATCGATCACGAGAGACACGGGATCCTTTCAGGATACCTAACCTAATTTTCATGTGAAAGGTTTACAGACACTTGTGCAAAATAAGACACACCTGACAGATTTAAGAAAGCATCTCAGTTGAAACACTTTTAAATTAAATTAAAAGTCTGTTTCACCCAGGGTAACGTTTTTCCAGAGGCTGGATTTCAGAGGTGTAGGCTGTGTGCACACAGACACACACCTATTTCCTCGCTGAGATGAAATTACAGCTCTAGTTACACGTGGGACCAGAAAACCACCCGGTGATTTTACTTAGAATCATAGAATCATAGAATCATAGAATCATTTAGGTTGGAAGAGACCCCTGGTATCATCAAGTCCAACCATCAGCCCTACTCTACAAGTTCTCCCCTACACCAGATCCCTCAACACCACATCTAATCTACTCTTAAACACAGTCAGGGAGGGTGACTCCACCCCCTCCCTGGGCAGCTGATTCCACTGACTGACCACTCTCTCCGTGAAAATTTTTTTCCTAATATCCAGCTTAACCCTCCCCTGCTGCAGCTTGCAGCCATTCCCTCTTGTCCTCTCGCTCATTGCCCGTGAGAAGAGACCAGCACCAACCTCTCTACAGTGCCCTTTCAAGCAGTTGTAGAGAGTGAGGAGGTCTCCCCTCAGCCTCCTCTTCCTCAAACTAAACACCCCCAACTCCCTCAATCGATCCTCATAAGCCTTGTTTTCCAGTCCTCTCACCAGCTTTGTTGCCCTCCTCTGTACTCGCTCCAGCACCTCGATATCTCTCTTGTGCTGAGGTGCCCAGAACTGGACACAATACTCAAGGGGTGGCCTCACCAGTGCTGAGTACAGGGGGACAATCACCTCCCTACTTCTGCTGGTCACACTATTCTTTATGCAAGCCAGGATGCCATTGGCCTTCTTGGCCACCTGGGCACACTGCTGGCTCATGTTCAGCCTCCTGTCGACCAGCACCCCCAGGTCCTTTTCTGCCAGGCAGCTCTCTAGCCACACTGCCCCAAGCCTGTAGCCATCCATGGGGTTGTTGTGGCCCAAGTGCAGGACTTCTGCACCGGGGGCTCCCTGGAAATGAGATGCTGCCCAGCGCTCCCACGCTCTCTAACAACCTTCATGTAACCACTTTGATAAAAGTTTTGCTCCTTATAAAAAAAGAAAAAAAAAGTTGTAACACTAAAATGTGAACAAGCAAAACTCTCTATCATTTGGAATGTCTTTCTTATTGTGATCTAAGCTGCTGGGAAGGCTTTTGGAATTTGCATGTTATCCTTAGAGATGTCTGCAACTGTCTCTTCTGTTTCTCGTGCAGCACTGAGCACATCATCAGCTTTAGACTTTAATCTCTTCTTCCTCTCTCCTCCCCCACAGAGAATCAATCCAACAATCTATACACAGAGAAAACTCTCGGGCCCAGTAAAGTTTGACTCGAAGTTTTGCAATAAAGATGGGAAGATTTATTGCCAGGAATGTATTACAGCCTACCCGACCCCTCTCCACTGCTCCCTCCCCACCCCCAAAAAACAAACAAACAAAAAAAGTTGTCTAAATCAGTATCACATCCCCAAATTTCTGTCCTTGATGAAAGAACAGCAAGAGCAGAGCGTACCTCAGTGGCAGGGCTCAGCACGGGGAGACACTTTGAACCCCGCCAGCTTCTAGGGAGGAACCCGGAGCTGAGAGCCCTATCACTCCGTCTCACCCCAATTAAACACTTCAAAAGACAAACCAAAAAAGTTAAATAAACAAACCCAAGTGTTTTTCATTCTTCCACCATCTGCTAATTCACACGAAATAAGAAGGAGGACAGAAAAGAACAACTTCTAGGATTTCAAACACATACACCACCTACGTACCTTACCGAAATACTCCACATAATTATGTACCTTTTGCCTGAACCTATTACAGCTATTGGTGCTGCTGGGGGGAGCAGAGCCCGGGGGCAGCACATAGGTGTGTTGTAGATATTTATAAGACCACGAGGAGGCTGCAAGAAAATTATCTTGGGGTATACATTATGCTTTTACAAGAAGCATTTAAAGCCACTACTATATACTATTTAATCTCTCCCCTAAGTTTCCTTACCGCAGGCTTCTCTGGATAGCTACACCTCTCATTTGGAATGGCAACAGAGACAAACAGGTATGTTGCAAGTAATGTGTGTCTATATAAACAGATATGCTCAACAAAACCAATGTGTATTATTTTCATAGTATGCATGTGTATGCACAAAACCACGTGCTGCAAATACACGCGTAGATATGCCGGAGCCGATATTCTAGGAGCCCATACGACATCAGTAATTGTTATATAAAAATAACAAACAATTAAAACATTGAATACATGCAAGTATGGCTACAGCTGTACATCTAACTCTGCACACTGCATGTATGCATACAGCAGGAAACAGAGTGCAACATGAACATACAAGTCTAAGGTCCATGTTTGGTGCAGGTGGATGGTTACGCATGTTGGGACACATGTTGGGACACCAACATGTTGGTTACGCATCATGGGACACGCCTGTTGCAGACACACATTCAATACTCACCGATCGCTCCACAGTCCTGGAGACTTTTGCTATGAATCTTAATTTCCATACAATGATTTCATTTTTATCCACCTAAGACTGCTTGCAAATGATACTTTTTAAAACCTGCTGGTTGGGCAGTATTTTAAGGTACCGAGGCGCGAGAGTCCAAACCCTGGGAGCCCTGCACAGGCAGGAGGAGCGTCGGGGGCATCTGCGCCAGCCTCCCCCCGTTCTCCAGTGTTTACTCATCTGCCAGAAGATGCTGTAAAGCTCCGGGGAGAGCAAAACCTGTTTGGGCCATTGACATTGAGAATCCTTGGTGCAGGAAGTCAGGACCTTGGAGGTATCCATCATCGCGGCTGCCTGAAGGCAGGCTGGAGCCAAGGAACTCGCCCGAGAAGCTAGTAAAATTTTAATGCACTCTGTAGTGCGGTCATGTCATACTCAGTTATGGCAAATAATCCCAGATGCCTGCAGAGGTAAAATGGAGCTGTAATGTGCTTGCCTCCTAACCCGAGCTGACAGCAATGATGTACGACTACCATTAGCGGAAAATATCACTTCAACTAACCCATGATCCAGCTCCGCTAAGGGTCACATTATCCATGAGGAACAAATTACACTCCCAAAGTAAATACAAATTTTCTACACAAAATGGGTACAAAAAAAAAAGGACCGGGGAGCCGGGTGGAGGAAGGGGGAGCGAGGAGTGATACGGTACCTATGACAACACGCTGCCGAGTGACAAAGATGATAAAGGACAGGAGAAATCAGGGGCTGGAAGCGCGGTGGCACAGCCAGCCCGGAGAGCGCGCACCCAGGCCTGTAAACAACATGTTCCCTCCTCTTAGCGGCGAACGCATCACCTTTTACAGCAAACATGCTTGGCTCCCATTTTATTACCACTCTAGCTGTAGGGACCCTCTGTGTGGCACATCAAATGAATAAAAAGGATCCTTATCTTTCCTCCTAATGGGCCTTAAACAGTAAGAAATACTTCATGATTGCCTGAGCATTGCTGGCATATAAAGTCTGGGTGATCTTTCACCCTCAGGGCAAGTTTAAGGTGCTGCATTTTCCAGAGTTAAAAAGACAACACCTGTACAAATACACGGTACAAACCGCACGGATGGGAAACATCCTGGCTTTGCAGAAACAGTTTTAGGAATAATATTGAGAAACTATTTCTCTAATCCTCTCCTTAGCCAAAATAAATATATACCAAACAGTAAGATATCAGTATCCCATGACCTGAAGCAATTGCTTAAAACTGGGTTCTGAGCCACTGTTTCCCCACGGCACCTTGTTTGCGAAACACTTTGGTACCCACCACCCGAGGAGTTTTTTCAAAACTTCAGCTCCTTCTTCTCATAAATATCCCCTCACCTTTGTGGGAGAGCGATGTGCCCCCGCTCAGAGCGAGGGCTGAACGGGCTACTTGGTTTCCTTCTACCAGCCACACAGACCCCAGGGATGTCCAGTCCGGGGAGCAAAGGCATCACCATGAACCCCTCCTGGAGCTCCCATGTAAAAGTCCATCCCCATAATGCAGTCAATCGCCCTCCTGAACCTCAGGACCTCCTGACCTCACTAGAGTTCCCTTTCCAGTGGGTTCCCCTGGCCATACCTCCTCCCTCCCTGGCTGGGAGCACCAGGGAATGTCTCACACAGCCTGAGGCTACACATTGATTTGACAGGTCTTGTACCAGAATGGAGACAACACACTTTAAAGTTTTCCTCTAGGAATCACCCCAATCCTCATATATCTGCACCTCGAGTTGAGGAGTGTAGAGAAAGGTAGAGAAAACAAAGTCTGAGGATTCACCCCTCCTTCAATAGCTCAACGAATGCTGAGAGTTCCCTCTATGACTAACATTTTTCAGAACAGGAAAATTAAAATTGATTATTTTTACTCCAGCAGTGCATAGGCACCAGGTGAAACTCTAGTTGAGTTTTTAGATAGTAAGAAGAGTATGGATATTACTGTATTACTGTATGGGAATGATGGTGGCTGTATAAAAATGTAGCTGGCTCCCAGCTACATGTCTGCTCCAGCCCTGGCACCATCCAGGTGGACATTTTTCTTCCAAGTGCTACCCAACTCTTCCTTCCTTCATGCCTCCCAGGAGGGAAGAAAAAATATCCTCTATACAGTTTTGTTTCCAAGCATCCTACTAAAAAATCCCAAACTGAGGCACCTCCCCATGTGAGAGGGAATTGCACCCGTCTATAAACGTCGCCTCTGTAATATATAAGATGGCAGAAAGCAATTTCATCGCCATTTAATCCATTTATGAGGGAGCTTTTACTTCCAGCAACAGAATATACAGGGTGCAGCCCTGTGCAAAGCAGCTATTTACCTGGCCCTTATGTTTGCAAGCACAGTTTATGGTGGGGCTGCTTTGGGTTCTTTCTGTCCTTGAAGAAAGGACAACTTGCTGTGCCCTGCGGGTGTTTGGGAGGAAACAACAGAGCAGCACTGAGATGGGGGCTGGTACAGCCCAAAGTGATGCTCTGATTGCTCAGCAGAGACACAACTAAGGACACTTCACACCTTGAGGGCAGGGAGCAAAGGGCTTCTGAAGCTGATGACCAAGGCACTTCACATTTCTTCAGTGGTGCTGAAAGGCAGGGGTTTAAGTAGGCCCATCGCAAATTCCTTTTACAAGAAATACATCAGAGTATTTATAATTATGTAAATCAGGTTAGTCTGTGAGGCTGGGCGGAAAATTATGGATTCTTTTAACTTAGGCAGAAACACATTGGAAAGTAAACTACAGACAAACACATACAGCTATATGAACACTTGAATGTGTGGATATTTAACCACCAACCACTGAAATAAGGTCTACATGCTGAACTGGGAGACACACATCTGCCAAAATACTACCCCAAAATCTCTCTCCAAAGGCCTTACACGAAATAATTGTTCAAAACCACTTCAGAAACACACCCAGGGTGCACATGTGAATGCTTCTGTGTCTGTACAGATACACACAAATAACCATGCCTTTTATTTGAGCCCACCAGAGTGACTGATGGCATTTTCCCATGTCTTAATCTTTAATTTGTGGCTGGTTTATGTGGAAACAAATGTATTAGCATTATCATTAAAAATATTCTGATGCAAGAAATGTCATTCTTCAGTTCTCACGGTGCTTACAATGGCCCTCAAGAGAAAAATATCAAGTCTCCCAAGCAACACGCTCCCACCAGCACAGGCTGCTTCAGCAAGCACAACTCCCACCCATCCTAACCCTTTCCCAGCTGGGGGAAGTCTTGTTATTCTTCCCCAGTGACCATATACCAATGCTCTGCAAATTTAGGCACCGCTTTGACCAATCTTTTTCCTCCCTTTGCATCCTACACACAGTCCACCCAAAGCAAAGCCCGTCTCAGCAGGAAGACTGAGCAGAGCTTGACCTGGAGCAATAACCAGCTGCTGCTGAGCCCTGGAAGAACACATTTTAATGGGATTCAAGAGCCTCATTAAGAGAAAACTGATTGGGTACAAGTAAGATATACGCAGAACTGAGTCACAAATGGCAGGAATTTAAGTTGTATATCCTATCAAAGCTGGATAAAATTCAAGGAAGAAGCAGGCTCTTCTCCTCCTCTACCAGGTATAAGTAACTCTGTACGCTGCAAAGCAGTCCTCCTCATCAATGAAATGTTTTCATAAAAATTGAAAAAAAATCACAGAAGTGCCTCACATTGAGCCTTAATTTTAAAATCAGTCTAACTAAAATGAGTGGAGAGAGGAAATGCTAGAGATGGCAAATAGAAAAGGACCTTACTCCTTAGCTCATCCTTAGCAGCCGACTACCTTATCAAAGCTGTTTATACATCTTCTCGAACCAGGACTCCCCTTTATTTCCAGAAGACAAACTATGTGTTTGCACTTAAGATTTTTAATATTGTATTAATTACCATGGGTATAATTTTCAAGATTCTATCTAGCTATCAGAGGATAATACAGTTGCACTTAAATTTGTCAGCTATGCAATAGCTTGCCCTAATTTTAGATTATCAACTCTGGAGACCTGCTCAAAGAGTAAGACTGACAGACTTTTTAATGGAGAAAATCTGAGTTCCCCTGGGATCCATACTTTTTTCAGACTCAGTAAGAAATCCCAGTGGCATTTGCTGAAAGGATCCCAGGATGGAAAATGACATCTCTCTAAGAATTAGTGCTTCACATTCTGAGGCAAATCCTCCAAATACACTCTCCCTCCACAGACATACTTGCTACCTCTTCAGGTTTTTCAGCAACAGGAGAGCAAAATGCCCACTTTGAATGCTCTGGTCCAGGACTGTGTGCCAAATTGGAATGAAGGAGCATGAGTCTATACAAATAGATAAATTATCCACCCAAAACATGTCATTTAAAACTGAGATGCTGACACAGCCTTAGCTACAGCACTGCTAAGCAGGGGCTGCATCATTTTTTTCAATTAAATATTCTTGTGTCTTCTTCCAGACAAACCTCTGGAGAAATGTCTCATTTGAGGGCAGACATAGACAGAAAGTGACTCTGTCTGTCGACTCCCAATTAAAGGCTTGGGAAGATGGATTGGAGGCACAGCCATCACCTAATAGAGATCAGATATCAACAGTGATTTACACAGCCAGATAGATACATATCCAAGTGGGGGAAAAAATAATACTAACAGCCCAGGAGACATTACTTTTCCTACTCTGTCACCACGCACCAGTCATCTGCTCCTCAGCTTCCCAGGTCCTGCTCCTTCCTGCCTTCTTCTACTTTACCATGGTCCATCTAGTCATGCTTGAACCCACTTATCTTTCAGCCACCTCCATCTGTCACACACCTTTCCTCACACTGATCTGTCATTTTTTATTCAAAGGCACTGCTCTATCTTTCTGCTTTCCAGGTCTTATTTATTCTAGTAGAAATATGTACCTGTCTTGCATTATTTCTACCTCTTGTGGATCTCTTATTTCTCAGGCACACTGAAAGATCAGTGTGGGTTTGCCCTCAGAGATCCTAACTGAAGAAAAATTGTTTCCATTTTCTAAACAGCAAGTACAGAGTTCATCTGCAGCAACACACCATATATTCTGTATGCTTTGGGATATCAAAATCTGCCAGAGATGGTCCTAAAGTAAAGTAGATCTCCTCTTCCCAGAAACACCCTGGGGAACGATGCTCCCGGTGGGCGGAGTACGATCCTCAGAATACATTGATCTAAGCCCGACCAAGAGCAACCCATAATTTGCTAGAACAGCTCCATAGGTAGAGGCAAATATCCTCATCATAAGACATTTGGGTCAAGGATCTTAGAAACTTCTAATCCTATTGAGTAGCCTCAGCTCTGATGGTGATTAACGAAAACCGAGGATGCTGAGTGCTGTTTATGGAACAATCAACCTCTCTCACAGGAGGTTTGGCACCCTCACTTCTCCCAGTGCCTTCTGCTCACAGGAATTTCTGGCCCTAAAAGTGTTATTTTAGTTAAAGCAGGAATTCAAAATCTTCTGGGTCCTATTGAAAGAGATCTAAAAGATCCTGCCTGTCTGAAGAAAAGAAGTTTCTACTTGTCAGTTAAACAAAGGAATAACGCACAGCCTCCTTTATAGTGTGTACTTTACCTGTCATCCAACAGCCCATTATCATGTCACGGCAGAGTGCACTTTTCTACAGGTCACTTTGTTTAAAATGACATGGATAATGCACATGTCAGCGAGCTGACAGTCCCGACCGTCCTTCAGAGATAAAAACCGCAAGACGAGCGCCTGTTCTTATCTGGGGTACATGCCTTGGTCTATCATCTAAGTCAGGCAGAACATGATTTCTCCAGAGAGCACTTTTTTCATTTCCTGATTTTAAGAAAATCAAATAAGCACCATTTGTCTTCATCTGAATATGCTTGACCTGCTCAAATGATGATGTCTCGCATTTTATAACAGGCTACATATGCTGAATTCAAATTAACAGCAGAACAAGGCCTTTAGATCTTCGCCTAGGCAGCCAGTGCGGGCTGAATAAATACACCAGGGTTAGCTGTCAGCTCGCAGAATTGGGCCTGAGCGATAAAACTCAAAGCTGGGTCTGGTTCTGGGATTTGAAAAGCACTAAATTATTAGGGATATTTGGATCTGCGCTTAATCTCGTTTCATTAGAGGGAAGGCAAAATAGAGATCACAGAGATGAAACACACATCTGGATTTTCAACCCTTCCCACACGAGCACTGGGATATTCTGTGTGAGGTACAAACCAGAGTCTCCCATCTATTGTGGTGCAGAAACCACCCTGAAGCAGCACAGCACCCCCACGCCAAAAAGCAGCCCCTCTGCCTTTTTATACAGGCACGTTCGAAGGGAAAAATACCGTAAAACTGGTGGAGGTTTAGCTCTGCAAATGCAGCAGTGGCAGGAAATTACACTTCTAGTTCTGGGTGCCATAAACATAGGAGCTGAAATTCAGTTTATCATCTTCCACTGCAGAAGGAACATCCCGAAAATGAATAATCACTTCACAAGGATGGAATGTGATGGTAATGCATTAAAAATTCATATCTAAAAGTGCAGGTTAATATTCTGTGCAAAAACCCAACAAAACCTCCCCTTTCTGTTGTCACACTGATTAACTCCAGTGATTAGTTCCCTTATGAAAGGGAAATCACTGCAGTGCAAAGTAAACACTGGTTCTTTAACAGAGTTAGCAAATTATTAAGAAACATGAGGGGAAAAAAAAAAATCTCTACTTGGGAAATTACTGAAAAAGCTGAAGGGCAAAGCTTTGGCAGTTTGAAAATGTCCTCTGTTTCCTGCTACACAACCCTGTGGAAAAATTATTAAATTAATGAAATGCTATTTCTGTATTCATTGTTTCCTTGTGGATTTTACAGCATATTTGTTCTTTTCTGTCATGCAACCTGCACACCAGCGTGGTCATCTCTCCTCTTCCTGGCTTGACTTGGAGCTTGTCAACAGATCCGCTCGTGACACTCTCCACAATTCAATGTTCGCATTCAAATGATGTTTTCTGATGTTATTTTACCTTCCCCCAACTCCCACCCCTCAATTTAACCAGTGAAAGAGGAGGCAAAAGTGATTTACGTTATCAAGACATCCCTTAAGGCTCAACATACAAATGAAACTCACAAAAATCCAACCTGGAAAGAAAAAAAATTAGACCAGTTTTTGTGCAATTATTATTTAGTTTTTGCCAAAGAAGAAAGGTAGATGTTAGTCTGTTTACAGCATTAAATACAACAGAAAAACGTGGATGAGCTCTTCATTACTCTTAGCCTTCTAAATGNATATATATATCAAGCATAACATTTCAATATGACTTTGAAGCCCCTTGCTTGCAAAGGAGCACAACAGGGGATAAGGGTTAGAAAACTGTTTAACAGTGCAGATGTGGGGGTTACAAATGGATTTGGTTCCTGTTAGAACTTCCCAGGGAAAACTGGAGCTGTAGAAAGGGTGGGTGTTGAGATTGATGTTCATCAACAACCCAGATCAATGTGCTTGAAGATGAATTTTGTCGCCTCCAAAATATTCACTAGAATTCTCTTTCCCTGGAGGTCTAGTCCAAAATTAAATTACAGGAAACAAAGGCTTTTCTTTGTACAGAGATGCTTTACATCAATCCAAAAAGCAACTTTGAATAAATAACAGAATAATAGGAATAAGTGAATCCAACAAACTCTTTTTGCTCCCATACTGATTCCCTCTCTTACCTTTTCTTCTTGATCACTGTCGCTGTCACACTGAAACACAAAAAGGAAAAAAAGAACAGGTAAGACAAAGTTGCTACAGCAAAAAAATGAAAGATTTCTCTGAAGAAGGTGGTTGAAACACTCATAAACCCTGTGGCATCAGGAAAAAGCTCAGTCACTGCGCGGAAGGGAGCCTCCCCCCACGCTGCCGTTGAAGACAATGCATTTCTAGGCTGGACTTCTGGAAAAAAATGCACTGAAAAGAGCAAAATCCCTTTGCGATGCCCCTGGTTACTGATCTCAGACGGACAGGAGCTGATGGTGTATGAGCACCGTTAGAGTCCAAAACCGGATCAGGGGAGAAGAAAACCACTACTAGGGGGCTGTTTTGATCTCTTTCAAGGGAGAGTATTTCTCATACTGCCTGTCAACACACAGCTTCCCAGGCTTCTGGGGCAGCAGGGTCTGGAACGGCTTCGGTGTGCTTGCCCCAGAAGAGCAGCATCTGCGAGGTGCTCATTTTATTCCAGGACTACCCGGGGTCACTCTATGGCTTTGCTTACAGGTGCCCAACTGAAGAATTCACAGCTCACAGTGGAATCAAGAGCATCCCAAATTAATTGACTCATTGAGGTTCTCTAAGGTATCACAGCACACACAGTGCTACAAAAAGCTGAACAGTAACGCTACTGGGTCTTGCTATTTATCAAGTGCCCCTGCTTAATTTTTTAATAACTTTGACTAGTGTAGAAATACAGCAGGACTAGATAAATCAAGCTTCAGCACAGATAAGCATCAGAAACCCAAACCACATTTGTTAGAGTGCTAAACTGTGTGGGAGACAGGACTGTAAGGGAAACAGGACTGACTCGCACCTGCCTGCTTCTGCCTTAGACCCAGGTTTGATTCATCCCAGCTAATCCAGGGTAATGATGGAGTGGTCCCACTTGGCTTCCTCCACAGCAAAGAGTGAGGCAAACACCTCTTTCTGGGTTGGGTTGTGTTGTTTGTTTTTTTAACTCCAGTTTTATATTCTAGAGGACTGAACTGTCTCCATCACTCAGGGATGAAGTTGCTCCTCTGCAGATCCAAAGGCAGATATTCTGAAGGAAAGTGCAAGATCCCCACACCACCAGGGACTGGCTGCTCGTGTCACATCACTGACTGCAGCTGCCCCTTCAGCCCTTGATGTATTAGTGTTTAATGTGTCTTTGAGTATTTCCATAAGACCAGTAACAAGTACTGTTCCTCAGGGGTTGGTACTGGGACCAATGCTATTTAACATCTTTGTCGGAGACATGGACAGTGGGATAGAGTGCACCCTCAGCAAGTTTGTCAATGACACCAAGCTCAGTGATGTGGTGGACACGCTGGAGGGAAGGGCTGCCATCCAGAGGGACCTGGACAGGCTGGAGAGGTGGGCTAGTGCAAATGGCATGAAGTTCAACCAAGCCAAGTGCAGGGTCCTGCACCTGGGACGTGGCAATCCCAGGCAGAAATACAGGTTGGGTGGAGAATGGCTGGCGAGCAGCCCTGAGGAGAAGGACTTGGAAGTGCTGGTGGATGAAAAGCTCACCATGAGCTGGTGGAGCACACTGACAGCCCAGAAAGCCAACACCTTTGGGTGCAAACACCTGGGCTGCACCACAAGAAGCAGGTCACGGGAGGTGATTCTACCCCTCTGCTCTGTGCTCGTGAGACCCCACCTGGAGCACTGTGTCCAGCTCTGGAGTCCTCAGCATAGAAAGGACATGGACCTGTTGGAACAAGACCAGAGGGCTGGAGGGTTGGAACTTGACCTTCAAGGTCCCTTTAAACTCTATCCATTCTGTGATTCTATTCTATGATTCTATGATTTGCACAAATCACCTGCTGTCATCTTTAATTATAACTTTTCTGTTTCATTGGCTTTTTCCTCATCTTCATCAGTACAGGGGGTGAAGAGGTGCCTTCCCCTCACCAATGTGTAAACAAATTAAAGCTACAAACTGTTTCAAGGTATCTTCCAAACAATTGAAAATGAAGCAAAAATTAGCTAAAACTACAATCTGTTTCAGATAATTCTGAACAGAAATGAAAGGGAAATTTATTAAAAAATGGAAATGATTTATATAGCACTCGTTTCACCTAAATACTCTGGTAACAAACAAATGAGATGGAACATGAAGATATGAGACCGTTACAGCTTGAAATCTGAAAGCCTCACACCGTGATCAAGTTAATGAAGAGAGTGTAGTTAACTGATAAAAGGAAAACTGCGCATTTCTAGAACAGAATGGCATTTATATAAAGTACTTGTGCCCTTACCCTGTAAATCTGCATTTTTTACTTCAGCATGACCACATGTATGAGACTTTGGTATGAGGTGCAAAAGTTTGCTAAAGCATGTTTGCAGGGCAAGGCCCTACTTTTATAAAAGAGCAAACATGCATGGGACTTTTCATCCATGAAAATCACAGCGTGTCACAAAGGATTCCCATTTGCTATCTCTCTTTTACAGTTGTTAAAAATCAGCTTTTGGGCTAGAGCACCTTCTTCTACCGCTCGGTTACAGTGGTCCCTGCATTAATTGATGCATTTGGATGCATTTTACTGGATGACACATCTTCTGTGTTTCAAAACAGGGAGCCCAGAACCAACTGCTCCATGTGTTTGTCCCCTGCCCACCCCCCAGACAAACTCCAACAAAAGTCCCAGTTGCGTATTTGAATTCCAAAGAGAAAGAAAGGGGGTAAAAAGTGGATAGAGACGCAGACAAGAATGATTCCCTTTTTGCAGCAGGGTTCAGAAGGTTTTATTGCAGCTGGGGGTACATGGGCACATGTCCAGTGGCCCCACCGTGGTCACCCCGCTTTGCAGCCTCTCCTTCCCCCACCATTTTTTGCCCGCTTTAAGGAATCTCTGCTCTGCTGTGGATTAAGCTTTTCCTGACTCACAGGCTTGGAAAGAGCTCAGGGGTTTGTGTTTTCTGCAGTGTGGAGGTGCTTGGGGAGAAGAGCGCTTGCCAGCAGTGACATCTGAATTTGCCAGCAAAACAGCTACCCGCATCTGAGCGGATCTGCAGAGAGAGTGCACGGAGCGACGGCGGTGGGAAGTTATTTCCATCAAAGTGTTAAGCCTCCTGCTTTCCGACAGTCCAGTTCTAATTTCAAGGTCTGCTTAATTCTGCATCAAATAATTACTGCTATACCCAGAAGCACCTTGTCTCCAGAGTTAAGCATATGGCGAAGGACTGAGACCTACTGGTGTCCATTATGGAAGCAGCACGGATGCCAAGCCGATTAAAAATGCTCAGGCTCCCTTTGCAACATGGCCAGTGACTGACAGCTCCGCGATTTGGCCAGTCGCTGTGGCTGCCAAAAAAGGCTCTGCTGCGTGGAGGCCCACATGGCACTCTGAGAAACCAGCTCCGTTCCTGGTATTAAATTCCCATACTGACCCGGGGACTTTGCTGGGAGCTCAGCAGGAGCGCGCCATCCAATTTACAGCTCCATCCTCCAGAGCCCGCAGTGCCAGCCTCTGGCAGAGACGAATGATGGTCAAACCCCTCCAGCTCATAAATTATGCAAAGGCAATAAATGCACTCAGCAAACAGCTCCTAATGTTTGCCTCGCCTGGCTCCAGCTCCGCTGCCGAAAATGCCAGGAGGCCTGTGCACACAAGGCATCTATTTCACTCATAAAGAGGTTTTGTTGGTGGGGCGCGAGGGAAGGAGACCCGTGTCCAGCAGCGCTGTCCTGTTCCAACAGCGGGATTTTATGGACAAGCTGTAGGAAAGGCAAAAGGAGGGATGGGAGGAAAGGGCTTTATGCACCGCACCGGGGTTCTATTTCCATGTAGTTTGTGCATTTGTGTGTTTGTATGCGGGGATGTACATGGATATCACACACATCCATGCTAAGCTGAATTTTCCCTGAGGATTAAATACGTGGATTTCCTTTGGTTCATGGAAAGAATCAGACAATTTATGTGCAGGGGTAACTACCCAAAGACTTACTTGGGCTGGAGACTGAATTGGAGCAACTGTGTGTTCTCCCCACGCCTGAGCCTCCTTAGCTGTACAGACACGACAGGCACTGCCCCTGCACACACAGACCCCACTGGCCCTTGCTCTAACTTACAGTTTTGGATGCATTTTCTTCCCAGAGGTGCTAAAGCACAAGGTGTTTCCATCTTCTGCTGGCTTACTACTAACCACTTCTGGAGAACAGGTTTTGGAAACCCAAGCTGACAACTGTGAAGTCGATTATTCAGAATTCCTGGTTGATTTGAAGACTTGGGTCTGCTCTGCTTGCTCAGTTCCGCAGGTCTGTGAGCATTTCTCTACCTCCCAGGGCCATAGGAAAAAGTAACATGATTTAAGTGCTTTGTGGTTCTCTGAGCACCAGGCTGTTTTCGAATGGAAGCGATGCAAACGCTTTCTACTGGCCTTCTGCTTTGGGTCAAGTTTCACTAGTTTCTGCCTATTACAGAAAGATAATTTGTCAGTGCTCTCCCATGTCTTATTTCAGGAACCCGTGGCTCTGTTCATCAGAATATTCTGTAAATAACTAGGAATCCAAAATACCGGTCAGAGATAGCATGACCTGATTTTTGGATAACTGCCACTAGCTTCACTGGAAGCTGCAAGTGATAATGTGACAAATCAGGACAAGGAGGCTGCAGACACATTTTACACCTGAACAAACAGAGGCTTCTTTCCCTGATTCTCAGGCTCAAGGCATTTACCATCTCCACGCTGAACACAAGTCATGACTGATTACAGTCACTGGGGGCCAGCCCTGAGAAGAGCCCGAAGCCAAACTTCCAAAAGCTGGCCTATTTTATGGAAAACCCACCCACCCATCAGGCCCTCAGCTCTCACTTCAGCATGGAAACCAAAGGCAGATTAGCAAAATTGCCCAGCACCCACTGCTCCCAGCATCGACCAAACTTCCAAAGGAGCATGGCACAACATGCTGTGAGGTCTTGTGCAGCACAGCCTGATGGGCTCCTCAGAGAAAGGATTCCTTGAAATGTCTGTTTTACGCTTTGGGAAGTCTTGGGCCAGGCAGAAGGGACCCTCAACAGATTTCCCAAAGGACCTACAGTACTGCAAAGCAAATGCAAGGCAAGGGACAGAGAAAGTTCACTCAAAACCAGCTCCACAGATAATGTCCACAATAAAGCTCCATGTGTCTTAGAGGACATACGGAAACATTAAGTTTGCTCCTGATTTCTATGCAATTAGGGGCAATAGCAAGACCAGACTGACAATGACTTGCTCACAATGGCCGCAGTTATCACTTAGACTGTTCAAACACCTTTAATTACTAAAGTGTGCGGGCTACTGGCCACCACGTCTCTTGACACACAGGTGCCAAGCGCTGGAGCTTCCCTTGGCAGCATTTCTGCAACCTCGTGGTCAAGAAGAGCTAATCACAACCCACAAACCCACAGTCTTGCATTTTCATACCAGCGTTGCAGTGAAAATCCAAACAGCTGTTCCTAAAATCAACCCAAGGCGAGGAGGGAACATACAAACTCGTAAGGCCTTCGTACCAACAGAAACAGAAAGCTCTTTTTTCTCCCCCTGCTTAAACCTTCTCTTTAACTGCCATCAGTCCGGGCTGCGAAAGCACGAGGTGCGTTCCCTGTGATACAGAGCGTGCTCACATGTAACTGCAGTGGGAAGTGGAAAAAGAACTTTCCAATTCCCATTTGCAGTTTAATTGCTGCTGTGTGTTGTACAAGAAATGGAAGACTGCAGCTCGGGCTCAAGATTAGTCGTCCCCTCCCAAATCCCCTGCCCCAGCTGGAGAGAGCGCCAGTTAAAATGCACAGCACGTCTCCCGCAGCACCCGCAGAGTGAGCCTGATCCCAGCACCACATTTCAAAAATCAGACACCCTCTGAGGTTACAGCTATAATTTGAGCCCATTTTGATAGCTTGAGAGAGCCTGGTCCAAATCAAGCTGAGTAAAGGTCTGTGCCACCTCACCAGCTCATTCAGGCTGAAGCAACACCACGGATTTCTATGTACCTTGCTGATTGAACACATTCTTGTGCAAAAAGTGGCAATCATTGAATATATCATGTACAATGACATTGAGGAGGGCATTGTTCTCTATTCTGCTCAATGGACTTTGCTGGAACAGCTATTTCATATCTTGGATCCATTTATCATTGCCACCAAAGGAGTCAGTGCTGCTGAAACGCCAGCGCTGAACAAAGTGATTCTACTCATCTGTCTGCTGAAAAGAAATCGGAAGAAAATGAGGGAAAACCCAGACCTCAGCCATGTTCACACTGACATTTACAATATTCTTGTCCATCTATCCACCAATGACAAACCGAGAGCCCTGGAAAGGGCAGAGATGATATTCTAGCTGCACAATTAGACCTTTGCTTCCAAGAAAAAAGGAGAAAAAAACATCTCCCAGATGAAAGGAGACACAGACAGGGAATAAATGGGCAATTTTCTAATTGATGAAATGGAGACAGGGAGAGTCATAAAGAAACTAGGAGCAAGAATTTCACTTTTTTCTTTCCTATCTCTGACTTTGCCTGCAAGTAGCATTGAGTGTGGAGCTTCTTGCCAAGGAATCTTATATATAGCATCTCACAAATTGGTTAACATCACAGTCTGCTCAGCAATTCTTCAACATTACCCACAGTGATTCACTGTAAGGAATGACTCTGAAACAGAGATGGTCTGAGAAGTTTAAGGTCTGCTTTCTCAAAAGCTAAAATTAAGGATTATTCACAGAAAAGTCCCATTTTACACAAATTACCTTAGTCTGGACAAAAGATTGCAATGTTGACCTCTAATCTGAATTCCATTTTACCCAAACTACTTCACTCCAGATGAAATGTATCAGTCTTGGACTTTTAAAGTTATCTTGGCCCGTACAGGAAAAATATTCAAAACTTCAAACCACTTCCAGCCATAACTCTTTTTAATTCCTCACATCCAGGACTTTTATGATTGTTTTATACGGTGAAACAACACAGTAAGTGGCTCCTTCTAGCTCTTACCATCAACCAAACAATGGTTTGATAAGGAAGAATTGTATTTTATATGTATGTTTTATGTATGAAATTAAACCAGCAGATTACGTTACTATCCCTGATAAAGATGATCCACCGTATATTTATACAGGACACATGTATATCCTTGGCAAGTGGTGGGTGGTTTACATACTCCTGGTAGACCACAGGGAGCTTATCTGTAAAGCCAAGGGGGATTTCACTCCACAAAGACAGCTATGGATGAGTCCTGTTGCGAGGCTTGGTTCTGGTGTGTCAACCCCTCTATTCCCAGAGACAGCACCTGAAGGAAAGACCCGTAGCCTTGTGTGAACAGGAGGGACTGGGAGGTTTCCCATGCCCAGCTTGGGAGGCAGTGGGCTCAGAGCCTGCCCCAGGGCTGCCGGGGACAGACGTGCAGCCCTCTGTCCTGACCATCTGCCTGGGGCTCAGTGTCACCCACAGGAAACACGCCATCGACATCCTCAGGCACCTCCAGGCACAGCCCCAGAGAAAGATGAAGGGAAACCAGCCCTGTCAGAAAGACATTTCCCTTTGCTCACTGGAACCTGAGCTGAGACTGAAAGTTATTGCAGCTCCTGGAAAAGTGCAACTTCTTTTCCCCAGTCAGCACTCCCCACGGCTTCCTTACAGTGCCATTGCTCAATGATCCCACAAGCCCCTAAGGCCCAATCCAGCCACCTCCAAAGAACAGGATGATGCTCCCACCGACGTCAGTGGAAGATTAAATTGGTTTTCCAGATGTACCATTAGAAAGTGAACGATGCCACAACTTACTTGGCTCAGCACCTTCACACAGGGCCTGCTGCAAGTCATACATCCAAATCTGACCAAACCAACTGGGCATGAAGTGACTCTTGGCCACATAACCCAACCCAGCCTTCATTTTAGGAAGTCATTCTGCTTTGCAATAGAAGGATGAACTCCCTGCCTCAGTTCCTCAACACTCCATATGAAGAAAGGACAACATGCCGTTCCCTCTGGATGCATATTTGCTGCCTCCTTTACCTGCCTTTCTGGCTGCAGACAGTTTGCAGTATGGAATGTTATTTTTAGCATCCTCTCAACTGATGACGACAATTTGAAGTGCGCAATGTCATTTTTAGCATCCTCTCAATTGATGAGTACTTTGTCAGGGCTCAAAAAACAAATAATAGTAAATAAGAACAGAAACGTGCATTTATAGTGGAGAACTAAGTCAATAGCACAGACTTAAACTAATCAGAGTTTAATGAAGTCAGTGCCTAATAGTGCATTAGCCAGTGCAAGAAGATTGTGATTTTTCATAACTCCTGCTCTTAGCTCAAGAGTTCACTTTGCAATTTGAGTCTTCCAGATACTCACAGGCTAATGAAATCAAAATATCCTGATGGACAAGAAGCAAAGCATGCTACGGGTTAAAATAATACAAGAATCTATTTTTTCCACTGTGTTGTGATCCATAAAAATCACCCTGAGCCTTTCCTCTTTCTTCTCTGCCTGTGAAGCCAATTGCTTTGATTGCAGTGATATGAGCTTGCTGAAATGACTTGCCCTTGCTTGTGAAGCAAATGGAACATGCTAATAGAACTTATCGCATTACCCGATGCAAAAGTGCCATAGCTCATTACTTTAAGATAAAAGGATATCATTGCAGACGGGAAGCAGAATTGACTTTCTGAGGCCCGACTTGATGATGATTTAATCAACTGCTCTCTTTCACTTCTCATCTCTGCGCCTGTCGGTTTCACAGGTGCTGTTAAATGAGACACTCAGAAAGTGAGCGGAGGGAAAGAAATTGCTGTCATTACTTTTCAAGAAAGGAGGTATGCAAATTTTCGACAGAAAGATTGCGTTCATAATGGGCCTGGTAAAATACAAGGATCATGCTTGACAGGTGAGGGCAAGTCATTTGTACGTCCTTAAAGTGAAGCAACCATCCTCATTTAGAAATTGTGCTCGATAAGAGAAGCTACAAATGAAAAGCAGGCGATGGCTGAGAAGCAGCAAGCAAACCTTTGAAGGCTTTGCTATTGCTGCTCTGCCGTCAGCAGGTGCCTGCTGTTGCCTTCACACATGTCGGTTCCTAACTGCCAGATGGCCAAATTTTGACCTCAGTATCTCACAGAGAACTCCTCTTAAATGGTTGGTTTTTGGCTTTTTGTTTGGTGTTGTTTTTTTTTCTTTTTTTCTGTCAGCTTTACATTCACAATCTGGAGTCTGAGAGTTTCTTCCTTCCTTCATCACTGCCAGAAATAGAAATTACAAGACAAAAAATCTAAGTGAGGGTTAAGTTAACTTTGAAAATACAATCAATAGGTTGGAGGCAACAACTTGTTTTCTCCTGCATGTAACTGAGTTTTACAGATCTTGGAAGGTCCAGAGTTTCCGGTACATACAGCCAAGTGAAAAGCGAAAGGCACCAGCGACAAAAGGGTTGTGGCAGGAAGCAAAAAAAGGATGAAAAGATGCTTCTCCAGGGCCCAAAAGGAACAAGAGGAAAAGGCAAAAAGAGAGTAGCTGAATGTTCTATGGACTTGATGGAAAAGTGCTGATATCCCAATATTAGAAGTTAAAAAAAGCACAACAATTGAGATGGTGAATTCTGTACAGGCTAAAAACACTCTACGGATCTTGGGTGGCTACTGAGCTGTTTGGATCATTTCAAATGGGGAAATGAGAACCACAAAGCTTTTGTTGGTGTCAATCAGGTTTTCAATCAGAGATTGATAGTCAGCCACAGCAAACAGGCTCCTCGGGGACTCCACTGTATGCAAGGGATAGAGTAGTTTGTCATGAAAATGTTGACATTTTATCTCAGATAACAGCATAGGACTTTAATAGAATTAATATCATGAACATGTAGAATTACACAAGAAACAGTTAGGAAATACTGCCACAAAGGAAGCTTGATACAATGGAAAAGGATTTAAATATGAACAGCCACTACAATCATTCCTCAGAATATTCTGAATTCTTAAAATACACCTTCCTCAAAATCCACAGTTCATTTGGCTGAAACGCTGCTGTGGTTGTTTATGAAATGCAGCCATGAGATCTCTTATTTAACCTTCTCCTGATTTGTCAGGTTCTGAACCCTCCAGAGCTACCTAACTGGTAGTGACCCGGGAATATTCTTTGGATATGACTCACCTCTCACCAAAAATACTTCTTTGTGGGTTGAAAAGAAGCATGATGGGGAAAGATGGCTTTGGGCTAGGACTCGGCAGACCCAGCTCTGTCGCTGGCTATCAGTGTCACCTCAGGCAAGTCACTTAGTCTCCTCTTCTGTCAACCCTCCACTTTTCCTCTGGTTGGGCTATTAAATGGGACGCTCCCTTGGATTTGGTTACTTTTCACTATTTGTGTTTGTAAAGCGTGCAGGATGAGAGGGCATTTTTCTTAGAGAAGTGTAGTCTCAGGAAACAGAACAAATATTAATAATAAGAAGAAGCAGAAACAGAAGCAGAAGAAGTGGAAAGCATTAAGGCCTGGATCAGGCCCTAGACAAATGATGCCTATTTTCAATACAGATCTCATCTTCCACCCACTAAACGACGTGACCTATAGCAAATTACATAATTGCAACTGAAAATTATTTTTATTTTAAATTACAGAAACGCACACAAAGAAACAGCGACAGAGGATCGACAACATTGCAGAGGGGTCGTCCTCTGCTACAGCCTGCAGCAGCTCTGAGCATGAAATGGCTACTGAAACACACCTGGAGACAGATTCGATTGATTTGTAAGATAAAATAGTTGCAGAAATAATATCCGAAATAACAAAAATAAAGAATAAAAAGCAACCTCTGCTCTTTCCCAAACAACAAGAACTCTTTAGCTTTTGAGCTCTGTATCTTTACATTAGGCTAAGCAATTTAAACTGAATTGTATAAATAATAATAGTTCCCCAAACAACCCAAAACAATTGATCCTGAGGGATAAAACCTTAACAGCTGAGCCATAAACCTCTGAATGCTGGATATTAATGGACACTAAAAAACTCTTAACTAAGCTCTATAAATATAACCTGAAACAAAATGAGTTGTGTTGTGAGCTGTTTGCAANTTATTATTATTATTATTATTATTATTATTATTATTATTATTATTTACTGTTGCTGTTAACATTTTTGTACAATTTATAAATTGTCTGTGCTAGACCTGAGGGAAGAGAAGGATTCTTCTAAATCTACAGCAAGTCAATATGAATTGTAAAGACAAGGGCACACCTCGGCCTGCCTGCCTCAAATCTCCTGTTCTGACATACACAACGCTATAATTTGGAATCTGTAATCTCTTATTAGGAAATGAAAGTATTAGAGGGTTGGGTTTTTTTTTTCAGAATGCTGCAATTATAATAATTGAATTGAAAACAGAAGTTGCATTTCTCTATTTAGAGGTAAGCATATTTGTATATGCCTGATTTATCAGCTGGACTTGACTGTCTGTTATTCATGGAGTGGCTGAGAAAAACGTGAGCATATCCATAGTCCAGGGGGACACCAGCCAGCAGATCATCCACTGCTGGGCACGGTCTAAGAGCTGTGGTGTGTCTGAGTGGCCCACATGGGTACGGGCTATTTCTCATTGGCTTTGGGCTCCTCCGGCTCACTCTCCCTGAGACCTCTTGTATCCAGCCCTGCAGCCCTGTGCATCCTCTGTTTTGAGAAAAAGCTGCTACTCTGGCATTGCTTTCGGCAGCACTGTAAAAAAAACCACCCCAGTAAAAAACCTGGGACTCACACCTGGGACTCAGAGCGCTCAACTATATGGCTTATACTTACAGTAGAAATTTCAGCTAAGACCCAAACCTCTGGTTTAGGAGCCATTTTCATGAGAAAAGTAGCCCCTCAGTTTACCCCCACTTCTAACAGGGGTATAAGGAAGATGGTTTGTTTGGTTTTTTTCACTGCTACATTAACCTTCCACCAGAGGGGTGATACAAACTCCTGTACCCTAAGTGATCTCACAGACTCCATGACTTTATCAGCAGTGGCATGTTACCTGGCGCAGCCCAGGTAAGGTGTCACTGGGAATAGCTGGCTTTTAGCACAGCCTTTAGAAAAATTATCCTTGTCCAGGTGAGTCTTGGGAAATGCAAGAGTTTCAGCAGCAGCAGCTGTGTTCAAGTGGGGCTGTAGCTAAGACAGCGCTGAGTGTCACTAGAACTGTCTGCACGTTCCTCTTTCAGCTGCAGCGACACTGAGACTTCACACTGGTAGAAATTATCTCCTCCAAAGAGAAACCCCATGGAAGGGCCAGGAGACATCCTGAGTGTAAAACACAGGACTTCCCATTAGATCTTTTGTCAAGAAAGAAGAGAGATACCAAAACAGAAGGGGGTGCATCTTGCAAACCAAGTCTCTCTGGGAATACAGGCAGCCATGGGAGGACTACAAGGAGCAGAAGCTTGATGTCTGTCTGTGGTCACTGCCATCCCACAAGCAAAAATCTACAGTGGGTTTCTCTCCACACGATCCCAGAGAAACCACCTGCACTTGCACAACGTACATAAAGGGATTTTAAACTGCTGGGCCTGTAATATACAGTGTTGGGACACGTTAGGTGGAACGTGGAAATTCAGTGCTTTCTCCGGAGGTGCTGTCTATGAACACACAGCCCTGGAATTTCACAAGGGACTTTTTAGAGAGGCAGAGGCTCCCTCTCCTTAATAGACTGTAGACACCAAACGACTGGAAGTTGGATTCTCATCTTTTTGAAAATTTAGTAATAGGAAGGCACTGAGATTTCAAACATGCACTCTTCACAAAAACCTCTGTAGGCCTCATCTTCAATGTAAAAAGCAAGTGAATAACGAGATGTGATGGCTAACAGGTAGATAAATTTAGACTGGTGCATATTTTAAAATATTTTTTTTATTATTCACTTCAAAACTAGGCAGATTTTCCTTAACTGAAAAAATTTAAATGAAAAATTGAAACCTTGCCTAAATTTTGTGCCCTTGTTCTCCCAGA
>VZTM01033455.1:265502-278002 GCA_013400555.1 Jacana jacana | reverse complement strand
TGATTAAAATCACCAAAATAAGACACAGTTGTACTTTAGGTTACAGTATTATACAAAATAAGACGTATTTTGATTATATTTAAGATCTGAAGGAATGCAATACATAGTTCCCTTTGTCCCTCAAAGCTATCCACTCTGTCTCCATTTGGGAAAATAAAACCCTCTTTTCATTGCTGAGTATTTGACGTTTACCAAGGAGAACGACAGCGTCCGTGCGTGGCCACTGCTCTATGATATTTGGGGGGGAAAATGGGGATAGGCCACGGTGTACAAGACTAGTCTTTTTTACAGGAGACACAAGAACCTTGTCAAGGTTTATTTCTCCATTGCTAAGTAAAAATATCTATGTTCCTTTTGTAAGCTCTCTGCATTGGAAATACCCAACTAAAAGAACAAATGATACTTTTTAATCCTTGATAAGGGCTGCAGTATTCCAACTGAAGCAGAACCCCCAGCAAAATGTCCCAGCCTTATCCTGAACCCCTTGCTCTGTATTTTTTCGGTGCCTACTCAGGCAGAACACACATGGCCCTTCATTATGATTTCTAACCCATAGAAATAAATCGTGAAGAAACACCAGTGAGTGCCCTATAGCATTTAGGCCCCTATTCAGCTGGAAAATTAGGCAGCCTCCTGAGGCTCATGAGCCCTGAAAGGCCACAGAAGCTGGGGATTGGCTCAGAAAAAAAGGTCAGCCAAGCACACGACCAGGAGGAGATAATAAAGGAAACATTTACCAGCTCCACCGCAGAAGTAGACAGGAGCTCATCTTTGCCCCCAGGTATTTGTCTCTCTACCTTCTCCTGCCCAAGTGTTGCCTTGGAAGGAGCAAGTGTTCCTGAAATATTTGGGGACTAAGAAGGGAGTCACCATCAAAGCTCAGACACAAAGCATCTCATTTCAGAGGTGAGAGGAGATGATCTCTGTCCCTCATCTGGAGGGAGCCAAAGGAGCCTGCTCTCCACAGATAAAAGATAGTCTTGAGCACGCTTCTTGAAACACCCAAACTAGGGGCCTAAATCCTTCACTGGTATTTAGTAGAAGCAAATGGAAAATGAGTCAAAATACATATAAGGAAATCAGAGAAAACACTGAGAAAGCGTCTTATTTTTCACACAAAGAGCATACCCTCCTTTCTGTGAGGGCACCTAAAGCTAACTCTTGTGACAGCCTTAGCTCTCTATCCCATTGTTGAGGTCACACAAAAATTGTGTTGGTAAATATAACCTACTTATTTCTGTTCTTGACCCTTCATGAAGTCCTTTCGGTGGATATATTTGTTCTGGCTGCTGCTATCTGGAACCACAAAGATATCTTGCTGAAGGTAAATTAAGGAATTTCCACGGGCATTACTGAAAAGTGGACATGAAATCCCACATTTGCCCCCTACGCTGTCACCGTTACAGAACCTCCAGTGCCACACGAACCACGCATCGGAACGCAGAAGCACCGTGTGCGAAGGGTGCTTTTAGTGAAGAGTACACCAAAAAATAAGCTGCTTCCCATCAGCGAGTACGTTCTTTATCTTTAGCGTAACATTTACAAAGCTTGTTCAGGAAAAAAAATGTGTTAAATCTTTCATCAGGCTACAGACACTTTATTTGGAGCCTTCACAGAAACCCAAAGTAGTGCCATAAGGTGCCTGGAATATTAGCCAAGATAAAACCTTCAGGGCCATGCACGCTACTGTTTTCAAATCTGTTCTTTCATCTGATGTGCCAGTCGAAATTACTTCTGCAACATGGTCAGAACCAACCTGGATGGATTCATAATGCCTCAAATTGCTATGGGCATATTTTTGTGAATCGCCCAGAGACAAACAGATAATTCTCTTTGGATTGTGCGAATTGCTAATTCTTATGCACGTCACGTGTTTTCCAAGTGGCATGTTTAGACAAGGAAATTGCAGAATATTCCTGATGTCACCAGAGCTCTATGCTTAGAAATCCACAGCAGGGTGGGACAGTGTCCTTTTACATATCTCACTATATAGATTAGACAGCAGTTATCTCGGACGCTGCCTGTTACCTTTTCTCTCCTGCACAAGAGGGGAGTCAAACGCTGAAGAGCAGACCCCCAGTTATACCAACTTGTGGGAGCAACGGAAGCAGAACTGAGGTTTTTATTGACTCTGGTTCAACAATTTGAATAAAGAGCCTAAGTGTCATCTTCTGAGCCAACACGTCGAGTTTCCCGATACCTAATCTCTGTTGCCACTATCATGCTTTAGACAAAAACCCACACAAAGGCTTCCTTGCAGTGTGATAAACAAAGCTTGTGTCACCAGCCCGTGAAGTTCCCCTCTCTGCTCACCCTTCTCAACGGGTTTGAACTCATTGGCCAATGTCACCCACATTTGACAAGAGATTTCAAATATAATGAAGCTCCTGTGAGTTTTCTGAAGAAGGCGGCTGGTTGGTTATACAGACCTGAGCCTGAAGAAAGGCTGCAGCGTGATCACACCTTGCTCCATACCACAAAACACACACAGATGAGAAATGGTGTAAGAACACCAAGGAAAAAGCATCAATCAGAGGTTTCAATTAATTCTCACTGGGAAACCAGGCTTTGATAAGTTTTTTTTGCTCACGGAACTACTTGTATGTATTTTACAACATATGACTCAGATTCTGAGGTGCCAGTTTTTAACTAATATATAAATTATCCTCATCCTTAAAACCAACGGGGACATCTCTGTATAAGGTGTATTATAATGCATAATTATAGCTCCAGGGCATCATTTTAGATGAAAATGTAACCTAGACAATAAAAGAAAATTCCATTTGTATTATGAGCCGACTTTGCTTCTGAAGTGACTCTGTACACGTGGGGAACTCGGGGAACTGTCTGTCCAACCGGCACCAACGATGGGCCCACGCTTATGGCTTGAGGCCATAAGATTATTAAAACCATAGTTTAATTCCTGGCTGCCACACGCTTGTCTTTAGCAACTTGGTGTAAATATCCCTTCCCTCCTTTCTGTGCCTGTGTCCTTCAGCCGTGAAACAGCCTGTTCCCCCTTCCCTCAGCTTCGGCTGTTTGTGCTAAACCTTCCTCTGTATGAACTGCGTGACGCCGGCTTTCCTCTCGATGCCCACTCAACTCTTGTTTTCTAATTCGAACAAATCCAAACACAAACATAGAGAGTCCATTTTTCTGAAGTATTTTAAGTGGATTTGTGTTTTGTTTCTTTTAGTTCTTGATCCCTGGCCACGAAAAAATTCCAGTGGCTCCAGAAAGCTGGGGTTGTCCACAAGAAGAATGCCAGCTTCACAAATCAGCAGCTTTGGGGTACTTAAGGAGGTGCTAGGAATAAAAGAGCTGCTTTTTCTTTATTGGGAGGGGTTCACCATTACTCTATTTGTTTTAGCATGTGCTACGCACGCAGCTTGGTTGTTTTACGAGGAGGAGTCACAAATAATCAGTCGCCCAACGAGTCCCTTTAAAGTCCCTCTAGATTTCATCACTGCTTTAAATGGTGTTTCACAAGGCAAACAGAAAAGAATTTTATTTTCAAAGGGAAGAGAAACCAGTGTTGCTAAAACAGCGTCGCTCTGCGTCCCTGCGGGATGCAAAAATAATCTAGGACTGTGCCTTCAATGAATTTAGTTAACTGCAGCTAAATTGCATCACAGAGCCCCTCTCCAACAGATCTGCAATAGTTAATGAACGTGGTGGGGAGAGCAGATATTTCTTCACAACAACTCATCAAGTGAAGCTGCCTCTGCTTAACAGATGTAAAGGCAGGGCCCGGAGTGGGAGCTGCAGAAGCAGATGGTGCCCGAGGGCAGGTTTCTGTTCCAGTGCTCCTGGGGGCCAGGCTGGGCAGGCTGGGGGGGCAAGGAGGGGAGGGGGAGCTGTGTTTTTTCGGCAGCAGGTAAAATCCATTTGTCACACCAGCTCCAACTGGGCTTTCGGCACAAAAGTTTAATATCTGAAACCAATGAGGCGTCCTGCTCCCCGGCTGCAGCCAGGCAGGAAAACCGCACGCAGCCCCGGCCCCTTTCAGCGGGGAAAGATGTCAGACCCCTCACTCTCACCCACTCACTCTCACCCACTCACTCTCACCCACTCGCTTCGGCTCTTCCCTTTTCAAACACATAAAAAAATGGGTATGCAAAGGGAAGTGTTTTATCTTATTATACCTTCAGGGAAAGGACACAAAACGACGAAAGTCAGTGTGTTTCCTCCCTCTGTTCTCCACCGAATCGCATCAGTAACCTCATAAAAGCTGCCCCTGCTTTCTCCTCCTCTGAAATACAGACACACACACTGCGGCACCAGCAATAAATTTCCATCGCCTCCAACTTCTAACACTGCCAAGGTATGTGCCACAGAGAGCATTTTTATGAGCCGGTCTTTGACTGCCAGGATTTCGCCTTCATAAAGAAGAGATTTTAGTCCTTTCTGTCTATTTATTTTGTGTAGAGGAATCAAGGTCAATAAACCATGGAGAAATTCACTCTACCTTATTCCATTTCAGACTTTTGTCATCCACGCTTTATCGAGTATCTGAATGAATTTTTAATATCATGCCACAAAATGCTTTGGTCTTCTATCATATGCTGGGACTCTATAAATCTGATAACACTTGGGAGTTCTCAAATATACTCAGCACTGAAGAAACAGCTTTAAAGTTTAGTCATTCTGATGAAATGTAAGAGCTTATATCAGTGACAGGTTGACAGAAAAAGCTGTTTTCCTTTCCATTTCACAGACTTCCACGTATGAACGCCATTGAAACATGTCAGGACTTTCTCTGAGTCTATGAAGACAGAGATGGCATCTGCTCCCAGTGGGGAGCCCTTCTAACCAGTAATACTGTAAAATTTCATGATTCTGAAACCTGATTGACAGCCGAAGGAAGGGCAGGGAGGAGGTGTTTACTGTAGTTGAGAGGAGAGCATCAATTGCTTGTCTTGGCACATGATATATACTTTTATGGCATACAATGCCACTTTCAGCATACTTTTTTAGAGTAAAATGCATTGGTGTTGGCTGAACAGGTTTATAATTCCCTGTTGCTGGAAAAAAAAATATGCATTTTTATTGTAGTCAGCATTAACCCTACACACTCATCACAACAGTTTTGGGAAAGTGGGCAAAACCCAAGGACCTTGAGCCTTAAGGAAACACGCAGAAATTTACTGTATCAGCAGTACATTAACTTCTTACAAAGCTGATCCCACCTTCCACGGACAACAGAGAGAGGAAACAGATCCAGTGACTCTGTGGTCTATGAAGTATTACCTGATATCACTGTGGCCGAATCGAGATCTCATTAAGTGACTACATCGTACTTTCACACTTGCTCTTTTGCCAAATATGCGTTTGTATTACCCCACTGCCTTTCCTCAGCAACACACACCGCCACAGGTTCAGAATCTCGTGTAAATAGTACAGAACTGCTCTCCCCACACTTCAGACTCCCAACCAGTGAATTGCACTGGAGTATCTGCACGTAAGGGCTTGGGTTTGCCCCTCTGAGGAACAGAATTGTTCCTTATTTCAGCAAAAATTCTAACACAGCAATTTTCAACCTGTGATTTGTTGAATCCTGAAATCCCACAAACGTCCTCCAAGAGAGATGTACATTGTAGGGCAGAACAGCAGCCACTACTGGGTGGCTTTACATTTACTGGATAATTCCAGACCTTCAAAATTTTTCAGGATGCACAATTTAAAACACCTCACAAACACACCAACCCCATGACTCAGTGTTCACACAGCATCGTGGAATTGTTCAGGTTGGAAGAGACCCTTGGGATCATCCAGTCCAACCATCAACATGATGCTCCAAACTCTTCCTGAGAAAAAGGCGAGGGGACAAGCCCAACATTATTGCTGTCCTGTAATTCCCCTGGCTGTGACAGGACTCAGTACAAAACGAAAGGACGGCAGGGACTGAGCACATTTATGGACATCAAATCGAAATCACTTAACGAATGACCCCGCAATGAAAGACTGAGTACTGTGTAGGTAGGGATCTGGAGCACTGATCACCTGTGTGCACAGAGTTAGGGCTCTTCTCAGCTGTAGTTTGAAGTTGGCTGTGGAAGTAGCCAGAAAAATAGAGTCTGATCTATCTTCTACTTTGGCTGAAATCACTGTGCATGGAAGAGGGAGGAGACATTCAAATGCTCACACTAATTAGTTTATTTTTTATTTTGTCATGTCAAGGGAGGTTTTGGTGACATGGACTGCGGTATAAAAGAATTTAGATTAGTCAAGCCACAGGAAAGGTTCAACTAACTAAAGGTATTCTGACTCTGGAACTTCGGAGGTTGCAAAGAGTGGGACTTCTAGAAAAACCTTCAATATGTTATTTAGAAACACTGTCACCTGACTTCTGGAAACGTAAGCATTTCATCCACACACTTAATCACATCCCAGCAGCTCTGTGAGATATGTGTGCGTGAAGGCATTTCAACTGCTTTGGTTCTGATTCAGATCATAGCATGGATAACTGTAACAGATGGCATTCACGAGTCTGCTGCTTTAGAAGACAAACCTTTCCTAGCCAACTGCCACTCTTCTCCCTTCTGCTTCTCTTTGTCAAGGTGAAATAAAGTAAGGTTCAGGTCTTTACGTACCAGAAGGCATCCAAGAGGGCATTTGTGATGCCAAATGGCATTGATGGGAGAAGAGAAATAATTAAATAGAGAAAGGATGAAGCGGGAATAATATGCAAAAGATGAGGGACACACCCAGAAACTCAGGTGATTTTATTATACAGTGAGACAAAGTTAGCCTCTTGTCATTATCCTTCCTCCTCTTCACTGGGAAGGAAAGAGCTAGGTTCATAGCCACAATTCTGTCTGTCAGAGGTGACTTCAGTGGGGAAGAGACTATTTCGAGAATAGGTTCCTACTTACAGCACGCACCTACTGATCTGTCGAAGAGCTATTGATTCGTGGCTCTAGGAAATAGCTTGTTTCAATGTACATCAAGGACGTGCTCTACACTGCTGAAAACTTCCAATAGCACAGGCCTTATTTCGTCACGATTATGACAATTTTAGATAGACATCATTGTGGAAATTGTGAAGTTGTTCTGTATTCCCCACACTACCTGTACTCCTGCAATAAGACCCCGTTTATTTAGCGGTTAAAGAAGGTAACGTTAGCAGAAGTTCAGCTTCAAAGACCTGCCAAGTGAACTGTGGACTACAGCAAAAAATAGATACAATCTTATCATAGAATCATAGAATCATAGAATCATTTAGGTTGGAAGAGACCCCTGGGATCATCAAGTCCAACCATCAGCCCTACTCTACAAGTTCTCCCCTACACCAGATCCCTCAACACCACATCTAATCTACTCTTAAACACAGTCAGGGATGGGGACTCCACCCCCTCCCTGGGCAGCTGATTCCACTCACTGACCACTCTCTCCATGAAAATTTTTTTCCTAATNGTCCACACCTTAAATCTTATAAAAATGAGTTAGAAACTTCAGGAGGACAAAGTACAGCATTTTAAGGGTGGAATGTCAAAGGAGAACTCTATAGGGTTATTCTCCTATTAGTCTGATTAGCACTCAAAAATAGTTTATTCTCGGGTTGGCAAGCATTTTGAGAGATCTGGAGGAAAAGCCGTTTGTAGAAGTCTTTCATGCCTCCCTGTTTGAAGCACTTCCACCACACCATGATGGCAGAGCTTCATGCTCTTCCAAACGCAGAGCTGCAGTGAGTTTTATTTCTGTCCTCTGGTCTGCCATTACTGCCCTTCACTAACACAATCCAAAGCGTGTGTTATCAAAGTTAAGGGGTTTTGCAAACAATTTGGATTATTTAACACGGAATTGACTGGTACTGTTAGAAGAATTCCATTTTATTCTGGGCCAACGAGAGAGGGTGGTATATAACATATTGTATGGTGCTGAACGCTATAGCCAGAACAGGAAACGAGTCTGAGTAGTTATTATCAGTTTGCTTTATAAGTATGTTATTTACAATACGCAACAGATGTTCCCCGAATGTTAATGGGAAAATACAGGCCTTTTATTTATTTCTTTTCCGACAGACTAAAAAGTGCAACTAATATAATAATAATCTTGGAAAATCCAAAGATTACTTCACAATTTGGAAAATGCTGTGTTGAGTCATTAGTCTTATTATCTGGTATTTTCATAACTCACTAGATAAACACTGTAAACTATGATTTCCTGGTAATGATCCTTTATATGTGCAAAACCAGGCCTCCAAGAAATCTCAATTAAGCCCAAGAAACAGTGTTTTTAAATTAACCCCAGCCCCAGATACCACATGACTGCGGGTCTGTGTGCGTGTGCACACGTGCAGGCGCTGCCCGCCCCGCCAAGGGATGGAATTAGAGCTGCCAGTCCCGTTTCCTTCCCCACTAACTGCTCCCAGAATGTTTGCTTTAGCTCCGTGCTTCTCCGTCTGCGGTCTGTGAGCCCAAGGGATTCCTGTCCTCCTCATACCAGGGGTTGTAAAAACAGACTTGGTTTGTTTTACTCTCTTGGGGTCCCTAATTCCAGTGAGAAAAGCTTAAGGAAGTCCATCTGCTGAAAAAATGTAGAAACCCCACCAAGGCCCTGCTCCTCAGGAGCAAGGGCTTAAAGTTCAGTCCTGGTGTTCGCCGTGGAGTTATAAATTGCCCCCATGTGCGGTACAAATGATTCCTTAGGCTGATAAAATTGAACACAGGGTTTTCACACTGCAGAACTGTTACAGGATCTTACTTGGAGAGTATCAGGGATAGAATCATTCCTGTAGCCCACGCGCTCTGAGACGCGGGGCAGGGTGTCCACTCTTCGGATGTAAAAGCTATGGAGCTATGGACACCACGAGCTTCTCCCTCTCACTACTACTTTATTCAGTTTTTCTGGATGAATACCATTAAACAGCACTGACAACTGCCAGGTGTCACACAGGACCGTAAGAGGACAAAAAACTTGATTATCCACGGTCTCATGCCTTGTACAGTCACCCAGGAAGCCTACAAAGTGTCTCTGAAATACTATTAACCTGAAATGGCAATTTTTTCACCAATCCTTCAGGGTTTAAGTGCAATCTGATGCCTTTGTTATCTTAAAACTGTGTGGCACAAATCACGCTACTGAGACGTATAATTTGACTTAATTTTTGGCCTGGCTTTCTATGAAAACAAGTTTTTTATGCTAACAGGCTGCCAGTCCACCCAGCCTCAGGAACTTCCAAACCCCTTGTTTCCTTTCAATTAAATTTGACAGGGATCTAAAAACCATCAAGTTATGAGAAGTTTTATGCAAATCAGTAACACCAGTAGGGGAAAGAAAGCTATAGCTCAGACCTTTGAAGAGCCAGCTGACCCACCAGTAGAACGCAGGATGTGTCATCTGCTGGGCCAGAGAAAGAATATACAACAGAGGGGAGAGGAGAGGGTGGTACAACACAGGACACAAATCCAAGGCAGTTTGACTTCATTATTCTTCCTGCTCGTAGCACAGCTTGTTTTAGCAGTGCCACAAAAAGGAGGTGCCATGTGGTTGCACAGCACTGATCCAGTGATGCTCCTTCAAAACAAAGAACTCCCCACCCCTGCCCAAAGAAACCCCATTTATGACAGTACCGCGAAGGTAGAAATCCCGATTCTTTTCGTTTCCTTCCCGTCTCAGTGCAGCAGTTGGGAACATTCATCGCTGCTGTACATGACAGGTAAGGGAAAAAAAATGTAACAGCCACATCTGGTATCATTAATACTTTAGCAGACTTCCTATTTTTAAATTAGTATCATTCTGCAAGCAAAATGACAGCTCCTCACAGAGCCTGTGAATCTGCAGAAACAAAGACACAAACAAGCCGGCAGTTTACCAGTACAGCTGCAGACAGGTCTGACAAGCTTTTCAAAGCACTCCAGCTCGGAGAGCCTGATTCTGCAAAGGCACAGGAATGCCAGGCTGGCATTTTTCTAGGAGTTTTTCCAGGTGAGAAGTGAGCTAATAAAGCACTAGCCATCCGCTGCTGCCAAACGGGCCGGGGGCAAACTGCAGGAGCCACCTGCAGCTCCCATAATGGACCAGGTGCACCCAGAACGTGTCACCCGTGCTGCCAAGGGGACCCAGGCGACAGGAATCAGCTGGATTTATAGCTCAGCTTCACCAAGCTCCCCGCTGAGCCCTTCCAGCTCCTCTTCACAGCAACCTCAGCGCAGGGCTGTCCTACCTACCACATCTCCCACTCACAGCTAGATGGGGCAGGGGAGAACCTGCCTCCTCCTCACAGCGGAAACATGGTCCAACTTACTCTTTTTCTTTTCAGGTGTGAACACCTGAAAGAATGTAAAGATATTTTGGCCAGGAGGCCGAAACAAGGTGTCAGTAATAGCTGTGCTCTGGCAGGGGTGGAAGAGAGCCAGCTCTGACCCTGGCATACTGTGTCTTTTGGCTCCAGAAGGCGATTGCCCACAGAATCAATTGCTTCTGCAAGGCAAATGCACACATACACAAATGACCTGTGGTACAGACCTCAGGAAATATCAGTCTCATGAGGTAACCACAAGCTTAAAATTAGGCTCGAGGATGACAAAAAAGTCTGTCTCCCCATGTCCTGACGCGTCTCATCCATCTTGGGGAGTTACCAAAGCTTCATCTACTCTGTGTACTGACGTCAATGAAATCAAACAGGCTCTTGAAGCGACCGCAGGAAGTTCTCCACATGTTCGCTGAGGCATCTGGAGCTTTTCCCATTATTTAATTCTCACTCAGTTGCCAATTCAAAACACCAAAACAGAAAGCAGAGACATTTCTCAATCTTTGCTCACGAGGGATTTGCCCGTGTAAATCCCATCACTGAATAACGTCTCTGGACAAATTTAAAGATAAAATTTTTCATTCTCGTTGAGCACTTGAATTTCCTCAGGTGCTCCATTCGACTGCCAACCTGGTAGTACCTGCAGTAGTACAAGATGAACTATCCCATAGTCACTGCTGGTTTGCATTGTGTGTTGTACATAAAAGCATCGCCCAAACTGACTTCTACTGCTACCTGCTACCTCTAATACATTTGCAGATAAAGAAATCAATGTACTGAGGAACTGAATAAGTCTTAGAAAGTCTCTGCTGGGAATTAATCTCTGCAGTTCTTTTACTTCAGTTAATCTAGGTCTCAGAAGGAAAAAAATTACCAAAAACCAACAAACCCACAGAGGTCAGATTTTAATCTCTGTAATGAAGAAATTGAATCTGATCTTTGGATAAAAAAATCCACCATTCACTTGTTCCTACCTCTTTCAAAGACCTTTCCATGTGTGGATTTCTCCATCCCTACACTGACTCTTGCTGCTTGGCCCGGACTGACATCCCTGCTGTGCAGCAGTGGTACCTGGAGCAGCCTGGGTGGCCGTGCATCTTCCTGAGCCTCCAGAGGCTGCTTTTCTATTTTTCTCCAGATATTAGTTCTCCCTTCCACACCCACTAAATACACTCAGCATGGAGGATGCAGAGCACCTACCACAACCTGGGCAAGTTTGTGAACTTTTTAACTTTACCTTTAGAAATTGCCACATTTCAGGAGAGGTTTGCTTGCAAGATGCTTTGCAAGGTATAGCATGTATTGCTTCTCTGTTTGCCCAGAGGCCACTTTCACTCGATGGCTTGTGTAAGAAGATGGATAATGAAGTGCAGGCCACACTGTGGACTGCGAGCGGACTCTAGCTAAAGTTGCTACTCAGTTGAGTGTTTAAAACCAGACCAAACCAAACCAAACCAAACCAAACCAAACCACTGCAATGACTGATGAGGAGCAAATACCTCAGCCAAAGCAAAGTACCAAAAGCACGTTGTTGACCAAAGGACAACTTTACAAACAAATCAACAAGTAACTATGGAACTCTCCATCTTGATGCGAAGACTTAGCACATCTGGACCATAACGTGGCTCACCAGCTAGCAGATAAACCATGCTAACTTCAAAAAAACAAGTAGATATAATAGCTGCCAATCCACAAGCTTGCATTTGCAGAAGACCCTCCAAATCTGGGGCTTTCATCATCATCATCATCCAATCTAGGTCCGCCTGATTTGCCATTCCCTGCGAAGCCAGCGGGTTGGAAGGGAAAGCATCACTAGGGCTGACACTCAAAGCAGCTTCCAAGGAGACTCCCCCAGAGAAGCCCCAGTGTCTCTGGACAGTGAGGCACTGCCCTGGATTCCCACACACCAGTTGGTGTGTCAAAATATTATATTAAGGCAGAGTGTTCTGCTTCCAGGTTGCAGTCCTTTTGCTCAGGTTACTATGGATTACCCTGGCATTCCGGGCCCGCGTGATGTATGTTTGCTGTCAATGCTGAACTAACACTAAATGTGTCTGAGGGGGCCCCACCTGCCGAGCAATATGTTCTCAGTCCCTCCGGCGGAGCTGTGTGCCGCGCGGCGAGGAAAAACTTCCTCCCACCCAGCACATGGCAGGGCACCGAGATACACGCTCCCGGGTGGGCGGTGGGATGTGCCATAGAATAGAACCTCCCCCCCCCCCCTTGCCGTGCCAAAAAACTCCCT